>JAJOOR010039764.1:0-17085 GCA_036250505.1 Solanum acaule | reverse complement strand
CTACAATAAAACACAAAGCAGTTTAGCAATGCTTACATTAAGTTATGATAGTGGAAGATGTGAAAGTTGATAGTCATGCATTCACAATGGTTGTTCCTTTGCAGATTGTCATTTGAACAGTCAACTTGTACACAACGAATTTAACTATTTCTTGAAGGAAATAACATGCTAAATAGGTTCTACAAGGTGCAACACATACAATAGTTAACTACAAGAAGACATTCTACCATCCTCGTAGAGCACTCCTAGGTGAATAAGTAGTAACATCGAATAAGGTAACCATTAAATCACTTAAAGAATCACTAATATCATGAATTACTTAACCAGAAAGAGCCTATATTAAAAAAATGACCATTACACTCAAGTCATTATTGCGTAGATCTCAACTTTCTTCCATCAAGTTTCACAAAAATCAAATTCATAAAATTAGTTAATTATTTCCTTATATCCTACTAAGTAGCAATAAATTTCACACCATTTTGTGGTAACTTGACATTGTAAGACTTAGAGAAAATAGAGTATTTAAACTCACTTGTAATGAACGATGAAGTACTAGTGAATCTAACCTTGATCAGCCGCTTGTGCAGAAGTACTAGTTTCTCTTGGAGGATGAACGGACAATGCAGCTAGTATGTTACGATCAATTAATCCTGCATTCTGAAGTTGTGCAATTACATTTGTTATAACTTCTTGTCGCATAGTTTTCTTTTGTTCCTTCATTTGTTTCTCCATTTTTTGCATTATTTCTTGCATTTGTTGCACTACATCATCTGTGGCATTTAAAGAATGGTCAGAATTTCCAGCTTTTCTTTTCAATGTAGTCTTTGTAACCCCCACTCCGTATAGTCTTAGACGTCCCGGATGTTCAGGACCCATGACGGCTGAAAATGCATCAATAGACTGATCATTTGTGTCCATTTGTGTTTCAATCGCTTCCATTTCAGCCTAACAAAGCATATCCAACAAGTACCCATGTAAATTAAAATTTAGAACATATAATTGCCCTCAATAAATACTCTTAAATAGACAACATTCATACAATTTTACTAGTTGTGTTTTCATTCGAGGTCTTGTACAAACGCCCAGGTTTCCTTGTTCTTGTGACCACGAAGATCTCCTTAGCTGATACAGTTTCCTTTTCTTTTTCCGAGTCACACAAAAATAATTAAATACCAAAAATTTCTTAAATAATAGGTCAAGAATCAATAATAAATAAGAGAACACACCAATTTGTTACGGACTAAAGCAAAACTCTTTTTGCCAGCAGTGTGTGAGTTCATCAACTTTTTTCGATTCTTAGTATTTGTTTCAGATATTTTCTGCAAAAAAAATAAAATGAATAATGTAAACTGATAGCTTATGGTGCTACCGAATAATCTAGACAAGGTCAATGCTCTTTATTTTCTAAGTAATACCAAAAGGTAAAATTTGAATGTCATACTAGTGTTCAGACTCTAACTAAAAGTCTGCACAAATGCATTTATGATAATCCTCCATTCAAGTTGCTTCTTCTTTATAGAATGTATCTTATTAGAAGACTCAAAATTCAGTCTTAGTAATTGATAAAGTACAAGAAATTTACTTAGGTGATACAACTGGTTATTCTTCACGACTTAACTATGAGCTAGACATAACAATCCCACTCAATAAACATCAGTGGAGGATACATATTGATCTATACACATCATCTCTCTACTTATATGTGAATCGCATATGGCTTTAACGAAAGATAATAGAAAAATTAGGTTACTTTAGAGTCGCACACTCAAATATCACCTTGAAAAAATCAAGCTACAACAACACTATCACAGAAGAGAATTGAAAAATAAAAAAGTTGTCAGCTTCAGACTCTGAAATACATTTTAATTTCCTTGAATTTCTCAGACTTCCAATATTTGAGGAGCTCTCTAAACTATCATTCTAGAATATGACCGGACTTTTTTGCCATTCGAACTTCATCATTGTCATATGGGTCATAATAATTGATCTTCAAATCACTTCTATGCCTTCTCGAAGCTTCCCGAATTGTTACCAAAGTCCATTTTTTCGTAGCTTCAGGAATAATATATTTCTCCTACAATTTCATGTCATTCAATTAACCAACAAATGCAAAATACTTTGACATTTATTTAAATATTGAAAATTTCAGACCTTGGTGTAATCCCATAAATCTTTTTTGGTGTCCATGTTCCTCCAATTGAATATATCAAATGGGCAAAGTGTCGCAGTTCTTGCCAATGTGCCTAGGAAGCTACTTAACTCTGTTACAACTTTATCAGTAGGACCAACAGGTTGATTTAACCTATTTAGTGTGATCAATTTGCGCTCGCGTCGGCTATGTACATTATGCATTTGTGTTCTGCCTCTTGTGTTTTGAGTTGGAAGGCCTTCGACATAAGAAAATACAAGAAATTAGAAATCATGGACGAATTTAATAAGTTTGTAAGCTTATATGTTACCTTGTTCTTCAGATTGTTCATTTGTTGGAGGAATGATAGAATTAATTTGCACTTGCTCTTCTAGAGGTTGCTCCTCTAGAGGTTGTTCCTCTATAGATTGTCCAATTGCTTCAGATTGTTCATTTGCTTCAGATTGTGGTGCTACGTCTGGATGTTGTTCAATTAATTTTAGAAGATGTCCTTTCTCTGACTCTATAGCTTGAATAATTTCATTTGTTGTCAATAATCGTCATTTTTTATTTGCCAAGAATGATAATGATCCAGGTTTAGCGGAGTTTTTTTTTGCTCTTTTGTTTCTTTTTGAAGGCTCTTGTTGACTCATGACTATTCAAATCTGAACAAATAATCACCAAGAACTTAAAAGGCACATTTTTTTATCAATAGAACTGCATAAATCTAACTTTCTGATGGAACAACAACAACAACAACAATAAAAGTGACAATAGCAAATGAGCATAAAGCAAGAAAGTGCAATTATACATAAACAGAGATTCTTTTTAGAAGCAAATCATGTGGATCTACTACAAGTTTTTTTAAACTTTATACTATCTAAATGGCTACGTGCACTAAACATAGGTTATCCCTCGCTTTGCTTTCAATAGTCTTGCCATTTGCAGCAGATGGTATTAATAGAAAAATAGAAAAAATTAATTCTTAGACCTGATAAATTAGGAGTTGAAGTGATCAGTCTTACAACATTAAATAAGAATGAGGCAGTAAATGGAGATGGACCATTATTTCTGAACAAGCATCCTAACTTAACTGTAAGGGTAGTACATCTAATGCTTCAATAATGTCAGCAAGTGATCCTTTAGCTACATCTAATGCTACTTTGAAGTAAATCAAGCATCTAGCACCTAACACCAGTAAATGAGAAAGATTCCAGAATATGAGATCAGATAGTTTCAACTAGCACAAAATCTGACTTTTTCATCTTGAATAACCTAGTGTTAGCCTTATTGAAAGAATTTCTACAAGAAACATGAACAATAGATATTTAGTGTAGTCAAAGGATTCATGAATGCAAGTTTTCTAGTATTTTGCTGAAAAACCAGAATGCTGATTGATTTTCTTAAAATTAGAGCAAGTTCATCAGTCATTTCTTAACAAATTCACACTTGGTAACATGCTGAAAATTTGTACTGTCCAGACCTAACATTTTTTTGGGTCAGTTCTTGTACATAACCTTACCTAATGCTTAATTTCAAGAGCTCGTCCTTGTTTTCATTTTCATAAGCTGATCTTACATCAACTACAAAACTCAGTCCATTATCTTTATACAACAAAATTTACAGGTAAAGAGTTTTTAATGCATGTTAATGGACAACCAAATGACATGAGTCACTTGTAGCTGAATAAGGTAAATCAGAATCTACAAGCTAAAAATTAATACATCATGAGGACTTGCAAGTGCAAAGTTAGCATTTCCTAATCAGTTTACCAAAAAACAGATCTGAAACTCTAAGGTTCAACATCAAATTCTCAAAAGATCCCTAAATATAAAATGTCATTTGTAAGAGAAAAGCCATCAGAAGTTAAACAAAGAAGAGTCTAGCAAATTCAAAACTTTAGAAATCTGTATATGCAATTTCCAAGGACTTTATATAAGGTATAGGGCTGCCACAATATGGAATAAGAAATGAAATCAAACTAATGTTATACATTTAATCGTCTAGCATGTAAGAAGTGTAGGACTGACCAATTCGAGAGAAAATAATAACAAGATTGATAAACTATCAGATTTCATAATTTGGTAAGCACAAACGACTGAACTCTAACCTAATACATACTAAACCAATCCTTCGAAAATTCGATCAGAAGCAATGACACTTAAATAAATGACCTTAAGCAGAAACAACCCAGAATGCTTGTTGACAAAGAACATAACTCACACTGCTGGAAACATGTTGCCAGGCCAACAAATTCAATTGACAAGAGAATAAACTTTAAATTCTACTTATAATAAGCCCCGAACTCGCACATGCGAAAGATATCAAACCAAGCAGATTTAGACGAAGTGCTGACTCTATTCCCAACAAACAATGACACATAAAACACCAGCCCATTTATAGCTTAAAAGATTTTTAAACAGAAGCTCGATTACACTAAAAGAGTTAAAATCAAGAGTCATCTAGCCTTAAACAAGATCTGATTTTCACAAATGAGAAAAATGTACAGTCTGAACTAAAAAACCAGGTTAACTTGGATATTAAAATGAAGGCCAAATTCGGAAACTAATTCAGAAAAAAGTCAAAATATCCGGTCTTTTAAAATAGTAACTAGTCATAATGGATGTTTACATCCATTGACATATGAACCGTAACATTATAGAGAACAAGACTAACATCTGCGATAATCAAATAAGGAGTATATGATTCAAAACATAAACACATTTAGACACATTAATATAAGAAAAACACTTAATATATTCAAACAGGAACACAAATCACCCTAAGGACCAGAAATGAGAACTAGAAAAGGCATCAACTAGTATAGAAAGCAAACTAAATCAGTAAGATTTTAACATACTAACAGATCGAGTCACATAAATCAATTAATTAATCAAAATTTCACCTAAAGGAACTAGAACATATAAAAGAGTATTCAGAGTTTAAACTATAATTCCGAAAATTGAAAAACGAAATCCAACGAAAAGGAATTACCTTCTTTGGAGTAGCAACACTGGGACGAGCACGAGCTAGCCACAAGCTTCCACGACAACGAGCCGATTTCGATGAGCTTCGGAAGGCAAAAGAGTCTCCAATCCGAGAAAAAACTGAAAATAGCCCCTGTTTCAGAAAATGAATCTTTGTATTTTGGCCGAGAAAAATCTATATTTCTAGATGATACTAATAAAATTGAAACCAAGCTTCTTAATGACCTTTCGCAGAGAGTTCAAAAATCTTCAACAAATCAGAAATACAAACTCAAAACCACAAGTAGATTACATCGATGACCTAAATTGGAACAAATAACATAAATTGCAAACAAAACCACTTGTTATTCTTTAAGACTTTTGAGAAACCCTTCAATGGAGTTTCAGATATACAAAATATTATATGCATAACAAATTAGAGACAATGGGGACTTAGAAATAATGGAGTAGACAGAGGAAACTTAAAAATAGTATACCTTTATATGCAAAAGCTTGTGGTCGAAGAAGATTACTGTTGGAGAATAAGACCAGTGGAGATGACGAAGAAGACTTGTCAAACTGAAGAAGAAGACTACCTCACTATGAAGAAGAAGAAGACCGGAGCTTGTTGAAGAAATGTACTGCCATTAATCGGAGCTCACGTTATTCTTTCCATTTTTCAAAAATCCTTTTGGAAGAAGAAGACCAAAATTTTAACCCTAAATGAAATAAATAGCACTTTATCTAAAGTCTAGTAGTGGAAGGAAATATATTTTAGGGGAATAAAATTCGCGGATTAACTAAAATAATTTTTTTCACTAAAATAATTGTTGCCACAGAGTCTTTTAGTGCGGCGTTTGTAAAGTGTGTTGCCTTAGAAAATCTATAGCAACGGTTGTAAGAATGATGCCACGGTTATTTTTAATTATTGTTCTATTTGATCCCTTGATATATTGCGACAATCATAACCGTTGCAATAGATAAATATTGCAACGGTTGTAAATGTGTCGCCAAAAATGTGTGGCAGTAGGTCAAATTTCTAGTAGTGTTAAGATAACCACAACATTAACCTTCCTCGTCGTTAACCTCCAATATTTGGGATAAACATGATGAATAATTAGGTAAATCCTCAACAAAAATTGAGAAAGATAATCAACAATATTTGACATTACTTACATATGTGTTCTTCGACTTCAGATCCACAAACTCATCATTTCCTGGTATGTGTCTTTTTCAAAAGTTTGTGCGGATGAGGTGGCCAACCAAGTACAATTGCCTAAAATTGAAATCACATCTATCAAAGTTATTACATAGGGAATAACTTTGAAAAAACTATAACTTGACAGAATGAAAATGATTGTACCATTTGTCTTGCATGCTCTCGGTGAGTTAGACTCCAGTATGGTGTGAGGGACCAGATCCGTCACCACATTTCTCACTTAGTTGATTTTGTTGAACATTTTGCAGATTTAGCCTTAAAATCCTCAGTATCAGAGTGAGGCTTCCAACTCTCCCAAATAGATTTTGGGATATTTTTTCGTTTCACCTCAGAGGATCTTACTTCACATAACATGCCCTTGTATTGTATTGAACTTTTTTTCATAAAATGATCCTTTATGGAACCTTCCATTGTAGTATTCCAATGGAATCCCTTCTGTTTAAAAAGATGAAGAAAAATAGTACATGAATTGATATACAAAAATTCTGAATGAAAATTCATTACAAAATGATAGTAAAATAGAAATTATGGGTAGAATGGGTACATGAATGTTATAGTAGAAGGAGACACAATCATGTATGAGAAAATGTACCAAAACAAGCATCATGGGTGTTGAAAAAAGACCGAAAAGGGCAGAAGTATATTGAAGAATCTGGGAAGATAGCGAAGTTCTCTGTTAGGAAATTATATGTGCAGTGTAGAGAAAATTACCAAAAAGTCCCATGAAAGAGGTTAACCCGCAATAACAGTGGTTCGCCTAAATGGACCTTCATTCGGTACTTGGCTATACTGGACAATTATACACCAAAGATAGGCTTCTTGGCTGGGGCATTGTTGATCATATGAGTTGTTCAATGTGCGGAGATGCACATGAAACTATAGAGCACTTGTTTTTTCCATAGTCCATCCCACAGCGTATGGGCTAAGTTTTTAGAGTGGCAGGGCATAACACCTCCTAGGGGATGGAAGGATGAAGTAGACTAGGCAAGTAAGTTAATGAAAGCCAAGAGTCCCAAAACAGAAATCTACAGAACTGTCTTGGCTGGTAGTGTTTACGATATTTGGATGGAAAGAAATCAACGTGTTTTCAAAGGTACACTAAGACGACCTACAACTATAGTTAGACAAGTTATCCAAATGGTGTTCCAGAAGAGTAATAACAATAGAAAATTGGCTACATTGTTAGAAACTTTTTTTTTGCCAGGTGAACTACTTTGCAGGCTTAAGCAATCTGGATAGTTGTTTGATTCTTCCTAAAACGAGTCAATGATAATTCAAGTCTAACATATATGTACATAATCGTGTCGCAACTAATATACAAAATGTCATGCTATATATTCTAAACGTGGAAAGGTTTCCGAGGTGTTGGAGATCGATTCTCCAGTGATTGCAATCTTTGTTTTAAATGGAAAACTTCAACCTGCAACTGGAAAGCTCTTGCCCTTTCTTCAGCAAGGACTCCCCTTGTTGTATGCAGTTCCTTCTGTGTATCATCCATAACTGCCTTGAGGAAAGCCACATCATGCTCAAGCCTGACATTATCAGAGTGGACAATGTTGGATAAACTGTTAGCCTCTTCCTGGGCCAATTCAACACTAGCTAGCTTTTCTTTAAGCAACTCCATCTCCTTTACAGCATCAGCCATCTTTTTCTCCATGTCCTGTTTACTCTTTACTGCTGCTTCACGGCCAGTCAATGTAGTTGCCAGCTGTCCTTCTAGAATTCCATTCTTTCTCATAAGGGAAGAAAGTTTTGCTTCATACTGATGACAAGCACCTGATGAAGCGGGTAATCCAGATTTACAATCACCTTCTTGGAAGACAAAATCATCAGTGTCTTGAAAAAAGTTTGCACTTGCTTGTCTGTAATGAGTAGGCAAATGTCCAGATTCAGAGATAGTAGACATCTCCTCAGACATAATTTTACCTCCATTGCTGCTTGTTTTGATTCCTATGTCTAGTTGTTTTGCTCCTTGTTCCTGTGAAGGACTTTCATCTCCTGAAGTCTTAGTCATTTTTGCACTGGGTTCTTCATCATTGGAAAATTGCTTGCGAAGTGAGACATTACCAGATACAGAACTAGGATCAATGAGTAAAGACTCTGACAATGATTTTCTACCAGAGCCATGATTCTCAACCGCAGAGGCTAGATTCTGTGTCGCTATGGAATCCATTAACTGGTAGAGAAGCAGGCCCAGTGGATGTCAAACGATTCCCAGATAGCAAGCTAAGTTCCCAGCAGCTTTACTTAAGCTTGATCTGCGACCCATGGACAATTCATTTTTTTTCCATAATAAGTACCTCAACCTCATTTGGTGGATCTTTCTTGAAACCACCAAAAGCCACAAGAAAATCCCTTTCCTTATGCTGCACAAGGACGAGGCTGAATCCCTTGTTGGTTGTGATAGAAGAAGCTGGTGAAGCAACAGCAACAGACCATTCAAGTTTTAGAACATCAAATATGGAAGTCTCAGCATGTCTTGTTTTCCTGCTACCACCCCAGCAATATACCATTTAGTTCCACAAAGCACTCCACAACAACCAGCTCTAGGTGAAGGATGGAATCCACGTATTTTAATTCTTGACATGCTATCGTCTCAAAGTCAAGCTTGTATAAGTCATTTAACATCCTGGACTTTGACGATCCACCAAAAATCAGGAGCAATTTATTATCATAGAGGGCAGACACATGGTTTGATCTTGGTGAAGGACCTGTTCCCGTGCAATGAAGTGGAAGCCATGTCAAGGATTTAAGATCAAACATATGCAGATGGTTTAGCTTCCTCCTCTTTGCGTCTTCACCCCCAAATAAAATCAAAACTGAGCTTGCTCTAAGGACAGTATGACCACTACGCACAACCGGAACATCTCCTTTTGCTTCCAGAAGTGACCAGCATTCAGTTTCAGTGTCAAACGCCCAGACTGAGACTTTGTAACTTGAAGGGTCTGTTTTCCCTCCAACCATAAGAATCTTTTCCCCCCATTGAACCAAAGCATGACCCTTGCATGCTGGGATCTTTAGAGGAAGACTGGTGGGCGAGAGGTAGAGCTTTGATGAAGATGTTGTCCAGGAAAAGCTATCAAAATTTAGCACCTGCACATCCTCTAACATACGGCTACTAGTTTCTCCACCGACAACCACCATCTTGTTCCCAACAACAGCTGCTGCATGATTGAAGCGAGGTGTAGGTTTTTCTCCAGCTATAGAAAGAAGCATCCAATTTTCTGAGCCACCTGAAGCACAATTGTTAAACTCAGGTGCACCTGATGAGCATTGGCAGCTCTTTTCTTTAGAATCATTGTTACTGGGAGGAACAACTTCACCACTGGAATTGTTAGAACGCTTGGGGTGCCTCATAGGACTTCTAGATCCCTGAGCTGAATTTAACCTCCCGAGTTTCATTCGCCTTTTCGAGAACCTAAACATCTCGTCAAGTAACAAATACCGCAACACTCAAACTTAGGAAGAGAGAAAAATCTAGGTTTTGCCAGTTCGCATTTAAGCTCACTCTTGGATCATCATCCGCACTGAAAGCAACAGAAAATATCTCCAAAAATTGATTAAACTTGGGAGTTTGTTCCTCCACAAATGCACATTGAACCTCACTCTATAGTTTTGTGGTGATTTTTACAGTGAGCTGAAAATGACTGTAGCTATGTATAGATACAAAAATGGTGTATGTATAGGTTATTTATTGACATTGTTAGAAACTATGAACTTGTATCCTGAATATTTTCTCATTTTCTAGATGTAGCAGATGAGGCAACCATTATTGATTGTATAGAGTGGAACGAAGCAGCAGTAGACAAATACATATGGAGGGCTCAAAGTGGTGACAATACTAAAAGCCAGTAGATAGTTGTTGGTATTGGAAAGAAAAATATGCAGGCTCAAAGAAATATTTGTAGCAGGTTATGTGGGAAATGATTAGCTTGTTCAAGGAGGAAAATACGCAGTGAGTAAGGGGTACGAATGGAAAAAAGGAACACGGGAGCAATGGCAACACTAGCGAGGAAAGTGTGATTCCATGAGTGTTCCCAAACATTGTTTTATAGGCTGGCTGAAAATGCATAAAAGACTACTCACACGAGAAAGGCTCAAGAAAATGGACATAAGTCAGGAAGAAAATGATCTCATTTGTGGAGACAAAGTGGAGACAACAACTCATCTCTTTTTTGAATGTGAATATGCCAAAACTTGCTTGAACAAACTTAATCAATGGACACACAATTGCATTAAGAATCGGAACCTTGACAGCTATTGGAAAAGAATAGCTAGTAAAGCAAGAGGGAAAACAAGTAGAACCTAATGAGATATTTAGGGGAAGAAGAGGCACCAACAATGGAGAACGAAAAAGAAAAATGTAGAGGAGCAGAGGAGAAAGAGAGGGAATAATTTAGGATTAAGGGCAAAATAAAATGGGTCATATTATATTTTTAATGGGTTGGATTAAGTGGGTGGATCACTAAATGGCTTAAATGGTTATTTTTTATTTTTTAAAAATTTTGGTTTGTTATAATAACTATTAATATCAACAAATTTTAATTAAAAAAACAATTAAAAAGATTGAGTGACTTTTCGAGGAAATAGTGAATAGTTGAGTGACTTTTGAGTTAAAATTCAAAGTTGAGTGACTTTCTGAGAAAGAAGTGCATAGTGGAGTGACTTTTGAATTAAAATTGAAAGTTGAGTGACTTTCTAAGAGAAGAGTGCATAGTTGAGTGACCATCTGAGATATTAACTCTAAGTTTTTCGTTTAGCTAGTTGTAGGGATCTATTTCCATCAGCTATATTTTTCATTTTTTCTTGTTTGAGCTGTACAGTTTTACTTTTGTAATAAAATCAATAGTTACGAAATGAAATGATAGTATTGTTTTACCTTAAACTCCTCCCAATAGAAGTCCTTAATCTCTGGTGTAACTGACTTCCAATCATGTCCTTCGGGATCCAATTTTTCCTTAAAGATTTTTGTGATCGCCCGGGATACATCGTTACTCGGCTCCAAACTTGTATAAATATAACAAATAAATATTTCAATACTCAATTTTATTTATGTAAATCAAGTCGTGGCTAGAGTGTATTATCAATGTCTTTAGCAATAATATAAGAGCTTGAAGAGGTAGAGTGTATTATCAGTGTCTTTAGCAATAATATAAGAGCTTGAAGAGGTAGAGGAAGTAAGGAAGAAAAATATGGAAGTATGATCAAAAAGACAAGGACTAGATATTAATTATAAAATCCTTCCTTAGTAAATCTTGAAATGACTAGCTGGGAGGAGCCAATGTTTATCATGACTTCAATACATAGATTCAAATCTAACCTTAGTCTGAAACAATTTAAAGAAAATTCTTTACTGAAATCTAATAATATACTACAAAAGATAAGAAAACATTTGAACATGTCGTGCAAGAGAAAAAATTCAGGGAACTGCACATGGGGAATTTCATCGCCACATTCTATAAATCTGATTCATTACCACATTGTGTTTCCACATTCAACTATGACTTCTTATATAAGAGAAAGGTAGAAATCAGTGAACAAGCTACTTTCTTTGAGAATGAATTTTTTTTATATTGATTTTAATCACCTCAATTCTGCAATTCACTCCCCATTAATACAATTTAAGAAAACCAACACAACGTCAAAAGATTTATAGAAAAATAGTATTGAAAGAAAATCAACATTGCTTATTTTCTTGCCTGAAGCAAAACAGTGTAAATGAAATAATGTTGTACACTAACCGTCCCATGATGATTTCAATTGGGATGCGGGTACTATCAGTTGCATTTCACAAAGTTGTGGATACAATGTCATTTCTAGGTGTTTCGATCCCCACAGATGAAGATGATACTGATATGTTAACTGCAACTGAATCTGGCGTAACTGGTGTCGACAGTTCAGGCAATGATGGTGCTTGATCAGGTGCGGCACTTGACATTAGAGGAGATGTCACTGGATCTGTTGTCCTTTTTCCAGAATATCTACTTCGTCCACCACCCCTGGGTGCCATATTTGCAATTTTAGAGTTACCTGTGGATGAAATAAGAACATAATGATAGAATAATGATTTGATGTAATTATAACAAGAATAGGTAATTAGTTGATATATCACTTCAAAAACAAGATGCCTCTGAAAAGTTAAGAAAAATTGTGTTAATCTAGATAGTAGATAAAAATATAAACACTTTCAGGTATAAAATTATCCCACCACTATTCCAAACATAGATCTAGAATGAGAGTGAGGGATAGTTGTTCAAATAAAATAACCCGGAGGACTATTAAAACCAAATAAGTATACTGGTAAAAGAGACGAAATATAAAATCAACTTATATACTATGTTTTAGGCACTCTAACTCTTATATTTGAAGAGATTGGAACACTTTGATTCTATTCACTGACAGTTTCATAGTATGCCTCTTCATTCTCATTTTCATCATCTGATTCTGATTTTAGTTCATCGTGAAACACTGTCTCATCATCTAAATTATCATCCTCATCTCTTAAGTTTATGAATTCGCCATTTGGATCATTCCGTACAATAGTTTCATTGTCGGACACCACATAAAATCTTAAACCATCTTCATCACATTGAAATGTCTCTGAAACATCTACTTGAGGAGACACTAAAGATGACGGAGGCATATCCACAATACCCCGAGCTTTTGTTTTGCACACAGCCCATCAATCACTCTTATCACGTCGTAAGCTAAGATAAGTGGCATAATACACTTGAGTCGCTTGCATTTCTAAAACAAATGGTTCATACTTCCTCAATTTATTTCTGTGATTGATATCCACAAGTTTATATTGTGGGTGAAGCTTGATTCCTACGTTTGGTGTGGGGTCAAACCATTCACATTTAAATAAAACAGTTCTTTTGAGCGGTGTACTGCCCTTGTACTCCAATTCAAGAATTTCAGTAAGCACACCATAGTAGTCATTGTCATTTGCACTATAGTTAGTTCCTTTTATTCAAACGCCACTGTTGTTAGATGCTCTAGAAAAACTGTGACCTTTAGTGTGAAATTTAAAGCCGTTGACATTATAACCAGTGTATGGCTTCACTGATCGACATGGACCTTCTGCAAGCGCCTTGATGAACTGATTATCTATGTGAACTCGAGCTTGTTAAATTAAAAAAATAATAGTTTCTTATAAGTGAAGTAAGTATAGATGGAGAGATATTGTACAAGTGCTCACATATCTTGTGAACCATGATGCAAAATCTTCATCAAGTTTCTTGTCCACTTCCTGCTCCGTAATTTGTGGAAAATTTTGATGAAGAGAGTCAATAAAGTTCCTTTGGATCACATATAAAAAAAAGAATATGTAAGTTTTTTTTTTGATAATTTTAGTGTATAAATGAAAACAAAAGTTTGAAATCTTACTCAACATATGGCTGCACTTCTCTGCAATTTAGTAAAATATAAATATGAGCTGCTTTAAGTTCTTCTTCAGTAAGATATCTCCGATTTAGTTCCCCAAATCCTTGACTTGGATAGGTCAATATAGAAAGATTACCAGCATATCCATGTTGTTCACCTATACCACCACCGTCATTCCGTGGAACTTTTCTATGCCTTGTGTAAACGTGAGGTACAAAGTAGTGTGAACAAAATGATGAAGCTTCCTCAACTATATGTGCATTGCATATGCATGTTGAACATGTACCTTATTTTGAACATTATATTTATATTTTCGGAGATTTCTGAAAATAGCACAAAAGCTCAAGGAGTTACTAACTCATACTGCTGAAAATAAAGTACTTAAATAGCCAAGTTTATTTTGCTGGTTAGGGACAAATGAAAGAAATTGTATATTGAGTGTGTTGTCATATGAAATAGGTGACTTGCCATTTAAATACTTAGGAGTTCCTTTTTTTTTAATAGAAAGGATGATAGTTTTGCAATACAAATCTTTAGTGATAACATTACAGCAAAGATCACTAACTGGAAGGCTAGAGAACTATCAAATGTTGGGAGGCTTCAACTAATTAGAGAAGTATTGTTTGGTGTACAAGCACACATCACATCTCTTTTTACTACCATAAAAGATTATTAAACTCATCGAACCTGCTTGTAGGAACTTTTTGTGGAAGATCAGAATAAGGTGACTCTTCCTAAAGGTGCAAGAGGCCGGCATATTAACTTACAGGTCTGGAATCAAGCTGCAATATGCAAACTATTGTTGTTATTGAGTCAGAACAAGGAAAAACTATGGATCATTTGGGTCCATGCATACTATTTAAGATACAGAAGACTACCAGATCATATAGAGGTGCCCGATATGCTTCTTGGATGATAAGAAAGATGTTTCATATGTGGAAATTATGGCAGATTATCAATTTATATACACAAACAGATCACGGAGGGAAGTACAAAATAGCATATACTTATAAACATTAAGAGGTGTTGCAAAAGATGTTCTTTAGAAAAAATATTGTATGTCATTATATTTCATGTTGTGAAGACTCACCTATGCCTCTATTTAAGAAGTAACATGAGGTTATTTGAGCTTTTAAGTTCTCTTGTATTAGAGTTATGACTTTTCTATTAGAGATACTGATTAGGATTGTAATAAGGATTGCAAGGTTATTTAGGCATTGTCTGAGAAGGGAAGGTTTTTGATTGGCTCCTCCCTAAGCTTTGTATTGTTGCTTTGTGATTAATAAAATCAGTTGAACTGCCAAAAAAATAAAGTATTTGAATATATAAATGAAGTCTTACCTCTCAAATGGATACATCCATCGATATTGTACCGGACCAGCTAGCCTTTCTTCGTAAGCGAGATGCACAGGGAGATGCTCCATTGAATCAAAGAAACTAGGAGGGAATACACACTCTAATTTACAAAGTATTTCAGGCATTTCTTGTTGAAGTCGTACCATATCCTCTTCACGAATTACTGTAGAAGTGACATCCCTAAAGAAAACACTCATCTCAGTAAGTCTTTCCCACACCTTTTTTGGTAATAGCTCACGAAATGCAACAGGTACCAATCTTTGCATAAATACATGACAATCGTGACTTTTCATACCGAATAACTTGTGTTTTTTCATGTCCACACACCTTCTCATATTTGAGACATATCCATTAGGAAATTTTAGATTTTTCACCCATTCACACAACAACTTTTGTTACTCTTCTTTTAGTATGTAAATAGATTTCGGGTACTTTCCATTAACAACATGTAATTCAGGGCGTCGACAGAACTCTTTCAAGTCTTCTCTAGATTTGGGGTTATCTTTTGTTTTACCATCTACCTCCAGCACTGTATTGAACAGATTCTCAAAGAAGTTCTTCTCAATGTGCATTACATCCAAATTATGCCGAATGAGATTGGTACTCCAATATGGCAAATCCCACAATATGCTTCTCTTCTTCCAACCAGAAAACTTACTAATACGACGATTAATAATATCAGCCCCAAGTTTTGTTACCTTTTTAAGTCCCAATTCTTCTATCTCTTTTAAGATATCTTCACCTGACCGTAATGGGGTAGGCTGCATGGTTACTACTCTGTTCTTTCTAAATGAGCTCTTATCCTTTCTGTAAGGATGATTTAGTGGAAGAAACTTATGGTGGCTGTCAAACCAGGACTGCTTACCGCCTTTTGTCAAAGTAAAACCATCAGAATTCTCTATACAATATGGACATGCTAGCCTGCCCACAGTACTCCACCCAGACAACATCGAATATGCAGGAAAGTCACTAATTGTCCACATCAAAGCAGCTTGCATTTTAAAATTTTGCTTCTTAGAGACATCATATGTGTTGACACCTATATTCCATAGATTCTTCAACTCAGCAATCAAAGGCTGTAAGAAAACATCTAGTTGTTGCTTAGGCTTCTTTGGTCCAGGAACTATAACAGACAAAAATAAATAGAGATCTTTTATACACATCCAAGGAGGCAAGTTGTATGGTGTCACAATCATTGGCCAGGATGAATATTGTTTTCCTGTTTGCCCAAATGGTTGAAACCCATCAGTGGATAGCCCCAATCTAACATTACGACTTTCCTCTGAAAAGATAGATGCATCTTATCAAAGTGCTTCCACGCAGGTGTATTTGAACAATGGCGCATCACACCTTCCTCAACTTCATGTTCAGCGTACCATCGCATGTGTGAAGTAGTTGCTTTGGAAGCATACATTCGTTGCAATCGTGGAGTAAGAGGAAAGTAATACATTTGTTTGAATGGTACAAGATTTTTCTTCGAAATAGATCTTTGAATTGTAGGCTTGTACCTAGGATGATTACAAAACTTGCAATTTACAAGTTCACTATCCTCAGGGCCGTCTTAACCCCTAGGCCACTAAAGTCATCGCTTGGGGCCCCATATTTTTGGGGGGCCCTATTTTTAATTTTTTTTATTATAAATGTTATTTATTTAGAAAAAAATTATATGTAGTATGAGTGCTATGATTTTTACCAAGGAAACTGCATATAAGATGAATATAGAACCTGAATTTCGTAAGAAACAATTTGATGAAAATATTGATAACGAAATCATAAAGTCCCTTGAAATTAGTTTTTATATATATTAGATCAAGTTATTTTTTCACTTCAAAATATATTTGAACTAATTAAAGCATATGAAAATATTTCTGGTTTCTTATTTAGTGGTAATTTGAGATCACTAGATGATGAGAATTTAAAAAAGAAATTGTCTTAACCTTGAACTTTCTTTAACACATTATAGTTATTCTGATATTGATGGTTTAGATTCAGGTTTTGAATTAAAAGTGTTAAGAGAAATAATACAAGTA
>JAJOOR010039763.1:0-12389 GCA_036250505.1 Solanum acaule | reverse complement strand
ATTTTTATTTTTTTAAGATTAGCCCTTTCTTGTTATGAGTTAGATTATAAACTCAAGAAGGGTAAAGAGAAGCTCTTTGTTGATCACTAAAGAGAAATTTACTCTACAACAACATACCTGGTGTAATCCCCTATTAAGAGAAATTTATTCATGTGAGTAAAAATTAATTGGGTATTGTTACATAATACAAAGAAAGACGAAATCTCAATTAATGGAGCAAAAGATACTGAAAAGGCAAATATTAGTGCAAGTAGCAAGCCTAAACACTTATTCAAATTCCAGAAAAAAAATGTCACATTATTTCATGCATAGAACCAACTTATATATCAGTTAATAAAATCTCAATACAAGTATACATAATCTTTAAATTCATGTCATTTTTAATCATAACATGCATACAACATAAAATACACATACAACATAAAGTACGAAGTATATTTTCTGAGATTTTCTATCCTAATATTTATAAAATTTAATTACATAAATTTTAAAAAAGGTAGATAACCAAACAGTAACTAGTAGAGTAAAGTTAGCAGAACCCATAAAATCTTTGCAATATGTGATGGCTAGTTCAAAAATTGCTTTCAAACTTTTTAGAACCAATTGACTTCACACTATTTGAAACACAATGGTATCAATTATATTTATAAAAAGGGACGTTCCATATTATGATCATTGGCGGCAACTGCATCATTTCAAAACTATATTGGAGAGAGTAACATCGATTGTCCCTGTTAAGTTTTATCCATAATAGTTCTTGTTGTCTAGTTGATCCGGTATGCTGTAAATTATAAACCTTTACATTCCTAGTGATTCGTATTAAGTTGTTTTGTATTTTTAGTGCTTACTTGACTGACTAGATTTGTTGAATAAGTTAGCTACAATCATGTGCATTGTAGAGGGGGGGAAATGTGCAATGGTAGTTACCCCAAATTTAGTGGTAATTCACTAATTTACAAGAGAGGGAGATTGGGGTTTCCGACTCCTGGGAATTGAGTTGTCCACATAAAATCCTTGTGTCGATTTACTTTATTTCACACTTCTTGTGTAGTTGCTGAAGGATAGTTTGCACGACATAGTAATTTACTAACATAACTTTTTGCCTAAGTGTGAGACAGGTTGCCTAACGTGTTCCAAAAAAAGCATTAAGAACAGTAAGTAAAAACACAGTATTTTACGTGGAAAACACCTAACTCAAAAGGTGTAAAAAACCACGACCTGTACCCCTGCAGGATTTAACTCCAGCGTCACTAAATCACTGAGCCTCCATAGGAAATAGATTACAAACTTTGCAACCTACGAAAATAACTCTAATTCCTTAACTTCAAGTTATGGATTTAGATTACAACTCTTTCGATCCTAGGAACTAACTCTAATTTCCAACCTTCAACACAAACCTCCCAAGATATGTGTTCCCAACTCTTCGAGTTATTACAACCTGAAGACAACACTCTTAATTCAGTTTATAACTCACTAAACTAAGATTACATCAAGATTCAATCACAAAGAAGATGCGTTTGCAAAGTCAATTTTTCAATTGCTCTTTTTGCTCGGTAAGTGCACAAGTATTTTGGATGACTACACCTCTATTTAAGCACAATTCTTTGTAGAGTTATTGTTCACTTCAAACTCCTCATTGACTTGAACTTTCTTGACTTCGAGTTCTACTTCAAGTGAGACTCCTCCTTCAATTCAAACTCGTGGCTTCTTTAGATTCCTTCAAATCAAATTCATTGATTCTTGTGTTATAGTCGAGCTCCAAGTCTTCAATTCAGCAGTAACTTAAAGAGCTCTATTTCAAGTGAGACTCCTTCAATTAAAACTCCTTGCCTCCTTAGACTCCTTCTTCGAATATAACTCATTGATTCTTTCTTTTCAATTTATCTGATGTGTATTTCCTTGGGTTTTTATCACGAAATTAGCATTATCCATTCCTTAATTTCTGCACTCTTATTTTAATTTATTTTAAAAACTTTTCCAAATGTACTGCTTGTGGCAGTGTACCTTTGGATCATGTTGGCATGTTTCATCTTTCTTTGTTAATCATCAAACTACATAAATCCCAACACGGAAGGATTAGATTCTTTAGTACATTGATGACAACACAAAGTAACACTTCATGTACTAGTGATAGTACCTTGTTTTTAGGAATTTGAGCTTCTGAACGAAGGGCAATTAAGCCAATTTAGTCACTCTGTAATCAACTATGCTTTTTGGTGTAGCAAGAGATGAATTTGATACTGCAGTTCAAGGTTATCTTGAACTAACTCCATTCTGCATAGCACGTTTACTGAATGAATTTGTATGATCAGAAATTGATTACTACCTTCAAATATTAATACTTTTTCTTAGTGTGCCAAATGGACAATTTGGACTGAAGTTGGGCAGATCAAGATGAGCAAAATTGATAATTGAGTCAATGCCCAATCCTATTCAAAATTTACTTAGGCTAAGATAAGTTAAATAACGAGTAATAGCAGCTCAACCCGTCTCAACTTTTATTCTTTCTTTATATTAATGAACATTCTCAATCAAATGTTTCCAATTAAGTGTTCATATATATGACATAAATTCATACAAACAAGTCCTTTGCGTCTAGATAGTTGGGTTTGCCCAAATTTAGTCCATCAACTATGTATTTTATGTTCAACTCATTAAATTCTAAACGGATTGTACGGATCAAATGAGTTTAGGCTGATTATGTCACTTCATTCTTGTACCATTCTAATTCTTTATCCTATTTTTGACAGGGTATCAAGAGGTGATCTTGGCAACTTGTTCATTTTGAAAATGGTTGACCCTTCTTACAAGGTCCCTACTTGAGATGCTACTATCTACTTTACAGAGTTACTAATTAGTGTCACATCTTATATTAGTATTATACTTAGTTTTTTTCTCTCCAATTTAACTCTGCAAAATTGCATTCAAAAAGTGAGTAATTTCAAACTTGTGTATATGCAAATTTATCACAATTTCTTGTCATAATCAACACGAGCTAGTATTGTGTACAAAAAATGCACATATTTCTTCTCTTCATCTACTTAATGTTTTTTTATGAGAGCACTTGTATTTCTTCTTCACTATGTTTTTTTCTTCTTACTAATGACTAAAGAATTATTTTAAATACGGAAAAGGGTCTAAAATACCCTTGAATTATTAGAATTGGTACAAAAATACCCTCTATTGACCTACTGGCTCTATAATACCCTTGACGTCAATCTTTACGGCCCTATAATATCCTTATCACAAACAACCCCATTAACACATATAAATTAGTGTTTTCATTTAATACGTGGCATCCTGCGATTCGTTAAAGATTTAATTAATCTAAACAAATTAAATTCAACCTAAATCCGGATCCACCCATTAATTTCTACCCGCCCCAACTAGAAAACCCATCATCTAAAGAGGTAAAACCTATAAACCAGGTCCATTTTCTCTTTCCTTCTGCTATGGTAATTCTTCTCATTCTTCATGAACATAGCTAAGATTTTTCGAATTCCCAATTCTTTTTTGAAAAAGATGTTTCATCAAAAGACTTTCTCCTTGTTCTTGGTGGCTTGTTAGATTTTTGAGAATCAATTTGAGGGTGCTTCCCTTTGCAGACCAAAATTTTTGGGACCTGCAAGATATGTTTTAATTTTTTCAAACTTCTCACCATTGTGTACTTTATTTTCATGATAAACCTCTTTCTTAATGTCCATTCCACCAAATTAAAATCAACATCGGTAAAGTATCTTAGTTCAGAATCAATTCTCGACTTATGAATAATTTGAGTCTTGCATTTCATATCCATTATTGTATAGTTGCTGAATTGAAGTGTTTCATGTCCAGATCAATCGAATCAATTCCACAATATGCATACTTAAGGGATTTCTTGGAGTCCCACGATCGAGAATTTATGTATGAGGTAGAAAGTGACAGGTTCTTCATAATTGTTATAAAAAAATGATTCATCTATCACAAATTTGGACCTTTTGATTCATCCATCACAATTTTTTGACCTTGAATCAATGTTTCTTTTACGGACAGAAACGTAAGGGAAATTGGGGCTTCTAGATGGGGCGGGTGATTAATAGGTGGATCCAAGTTTGGGTTGGGATTTAATTTGTTTAGATTAATTAAATTTTCAACGAATCACAGGATGCCACGTATTAAATGAAAACTCTAATTATATCTGCTAATGAGGTCGTTTGTAATAAGGGTATTATAGGGCCGTAAAGATTGACATCAAAGGTATTATAGATCCAATAGGTTAATGGAGGGTATTTTTATACCAATTTCAATAGTTCTGTAACACCTCAGAAATTTTTGAGCTAAGACCCGAACCGTTCTTCGTAGTGAGTGAGATTTTTGCAAGGAATTTAAAATTTCTCGAGTATTAAGGTCACTAGATGTAGCACCTTGAGTTCCAAGAAGAACTGAAGAGAAAAGCATTAAAGTCATTCCTAGTTTTTCTTAAGTTTTTGGTCAAATTCAAACGACCATAACTCCTAGTACAGGATGAGTTAGGTGAGCTACAAGATATAAAATTAAAGCACTTCGAGTCTTCTTTCCAACGCCATCGAGTTTGCTAAATTCCGAGCTCTGAGTAAAAGTATGACTGATTTACTAATGACGCACAAACCTGGCAGCAGCTCCACGATGGCTCCGCGTTACGGAGCCAATACAGACCTCACTGCCTGGTGAAAAATTATTTCGACTCCCAGCTCATTTTTTTTTTAGGGGTATTTTAGTCCTAAAAACCCTTAGGAGGTCATCTAAATTGCCCTAAACGTGTAGAAAATTAGTTTTCTTAAATTTAAACCCTCTCATCCACTCCAAAGATTCAACGCTCAAGAAATTCAAGAAAAGCTAAGGCTAGGGTTCATCTTTCAATATTTTCCTTCAAGTTCTTCAAGAAGATGGTTCTTTCAGGTATGTAAGCTTCCATAGTGTTGGGTTTGTTCACCCACACGCCAATCATGTAAATTTCAGCGTTAAGTTCGTTCTAGAAAGTTGAAAATCTGATGTTATTGATATGTGTTCTTGAGTTTGATTTCATTCTTGAATTGGGCTGAGATTAGGAGTTCTTGAGATTATTGTTTCGATGTATAGAGTATTTTTGAGTTAGATTCTTGTGTACAGTGATGGTTATATGAATCTAAAGAAAAGTTGAGCAAAAGAATTGAATTTAGGCGATTTGGGGTTAGAAAACGAAGAAGAGAAAAGTCGGACAAATCTGACACTTGACTCTGCATCGCGGACTTGCCTCCCCATTTCATAAAGTTGTCTTCGCGTCGCGGAGAGGTCACAGACCTCTCTGCCTTAAAAGTTATTTTGCGACCAATTATTTTAATGTGTCTTCGTGTCGCGGACTAGCTTCCAAGCAGTGAGTTTTTTTTTAATCTTTTCTCATGTTTAGCTATCTAAAATCAATCCTAAACATCACGAGATCTTTCCTATCACAAATCACAACCTTGAATCCATAATTCAAGTTCAAGGTAGAGTTAAGAGTTAAGTTTTTGAGAATTCTTTCGAACATTCTAAGAAGGTCCTTTAAGTCCTTTTGAAGAGTCTTCTACAATTTCTAATAACTTGTTTCAAGACTCGAGCAAGTGAGTATGAGGATGAGGAGAATGTATTCATGAGTCTACTTTATCATTATAAGATCCTTCATATCATGAACCATAACTCTTGAATTCATAATTCACATTCAAGAGAGAGTTAAAAGTAGAGTTCAAGAAAGTCTTTGAGTTCAACTGTGAATCCTTTGAGGTCAACTATTGATTTGAACTAAGTTTTGAGAAGTAAGTATGAGAATGAGAAGAGTTGTATACCTGAGTTCCTTATTGATATTTTGACCCTTGAGGCAAGTCGTTCATGCCCATAACTTCCGCATGAACTCCATCAGTTTAGTATCTTTGAAAGGAGTAGTATCTTCAAGTTCTAAGTCTTGAGTATCGAGTTCCTAACCCTTCCGAGATTATAATCCTAATCATGAGACTATTACCTATTACCCATGAAGTCCATGAGTTGAGTTGTTCATGCCCATAATTCCGCATGAACATGATATGTCGAACAGTGTTGAGATGAGAAGTATGTTTGAGTCCTTGAGTTGAGTAGGTCATGCTCATAATTCCGCATGAACCCTCTGAGTGGAGCATTCTTGAAATGAGTAGTATCCTTGATTTTCTTGAGTTCCAAGTATTGAGTTCTATCTATGGTTATTGAAAACCTTGCATTGAGTCGTTCATGTTCATAATTCGGCATGAACCATATTTTAAGAAGTCTTTTACAAATGTTTAAACTTTGTTTTAAGACTTAAGCTTTGAAGTTGAGGAAAGAGTAAAGTAAAGTTCATTTTCTTTAAAATGATATATGGGAACTAAGTATACCAAGAGTAAATGTTTTCACATTTAAATAAGAACGAAAAACTGAGATTTTCAAAAGAGCCTTTGAGCTAGTTTTTCAGTAAAGAGCCTTTGGGCTAGTTTTCAGGTAAAGAGTAAATTCTTTCACAATAAAGCATGAGAGGAAACCTTGATTTCCAAGATAGCCTTTGAGCTAAGTTTTTGAGCACTAATCTCAAATCACAGAAAGGAGTATGTTTTTAAAACATAAAGAGCTAGTATATTTTGAGAGTAGTATTGAGCACCGATATGGGGGAGAGTTCAGACAACTCACAGCCCACATAAATCATGTAGCCATCATGGGTAGAAAAGGGTCATACTTTTTAGATGAATCCTTTTCGCATAGACTAGTGGATCCACATAGTAGTTCAGGTCCTATACATGTGGCAAGGTATAGGATGCGCTGACAGCGTGAGGAAGATCGTTGTATTATCACAATAACTCTTATATGATGGTTGTCGGTTAGAGAAACTCCCACAACAGTATTTTGTATCTTTATATACATCAGATTATTTGTATTTTTACATACATTTCAGGGTTATATGTATCTTTGCATACATACAGAGTTGGCATCATGTTTTAAACAACTTTTCTTTATATTGCACTTGTTTTAAAACTGCTTTATATTAAAAATGAGTTCAGTTATGTTGAGTTGAGTTGAGCCAGGTAAGTTCTTCAGTTTCTTTTCAGATTCTTTTCAGGCTTATGTTTATGCTTTAGAATTCCTCTTACATGCTCGTACATTCCACGTACTGAGCCATTTGGCCTGCATCTTTTCATGATGCAGACACAGGTATTCAGGATCATCAACAGGAGATTCGTTGATACATCTGAGAGTTCAAGTTAGCTATGGTGAGCCTCCTTGTTTTCGGAGGATTTTATTTACTTTTCAGTTTAGTCAGGATGTCGTGGGTCTTGTCCCGACTTCCATCTTTATCAGTTAGAGGCTTCATAGATAGTCAATAGTTGAGAAGTCTTTATTATTTATTTATTTTATTAAATATTTTAAAGACTTAAGTTGCCTATTTTATGGCGAGTTGAATAATTTATTTTATTCAGAGTTTTCTTTTGAGTTAAATCTTTGTATTTAGGTTTCCTGAATTTTTATTCATTTTAAGCTTTTGCATGCTTAAGTTGGTCTTCCGCTTGTAGTCATCCAGGATGAGGGTTCGCTTGGGACCATCAATGGTTCTTAAGTGCCGGCCACGTCCAGGGTGTAGACTCGAATTGTGACAAGTTCAAGGATATTTTAAGTTCTTTTCTGCTTTAAATATGTTAAATTTCTTGGAATTCCTATGATATTTAAATATACAAAGGCATGGAATAAAACATCAAGAAGAGTGCATGAACCTCAAAAGAAAAAAATAAAAATAAATAAATCATTCACGTGTTTATTAGTATTGAACCTTTCTTTAAGAGCATAAACCAAAATTATCAAGAAATTAAAGATTAAATTCCTTAAATCCACGTTGTAGAAAATGCCTAGTCGTATCACTTTTGTTTCCTTTAAGATTATAATATCACTCAACTATTTCTATACACTATAATAATATCAATTCTCTCTCCTAATGGAATGTCATGTCACATTATTCTTTCTTCTTTTTTTTAACAAAGAAAAAGAAACAAAAGTGTGGATGGTTCGATGTCACGATGCAAAAATTCAGGTTATTATGACACCTAGGAACTCCCACCAGTAGGTAAACCAACCTTTAGCTCGGAACCCAAAGATTATGGGCCTAGAGTAGCGCTGTTCAAAACCAAACATAAATCGATACTCGAAACCGATTTTTTTTATTGGTTTATCAATTATGGATTATTGATTTAGCGATTTTAGTAACAGTTTTGATTCTTTTTAATTATTGGGTTATCGTTTCTTAACAATTTGAGATTTTTTCTTAATGAGTTGACCGATAATCTGATAGAAAATTAATAAATCATATTTATACCACCCGATAGAAAAAGACCTTGATTTAGGATTTAATTTCATATTTTTATTTTTGGCTGTTTCAACTCTCGATTATTCTACAATGTGTCATTGTTTGCTTTTGAGCAAGATACAATCTGTCAAATCACGTGCATGGTTCATTTGGTTTGTCATCTTGTTTCTAAGCGACCTTCAATGATTTTTTGAGTTAAATCTTAATGATTAGACCGATAGCGATCAATAACTGATAAAATCGATAATTGACAAATCAATATCTTAATGGTTCTATAATATTTTAACATATCGACAAATCGATAACCAATAAATCAAACTGATAAACTTTAACATCGCACTGAACATATTGATATGCAACCTTAACTTAGGGAGCAGAAGAAATCTACAAAAGCATCATAGAGCAGATTTAAGGGAAAGTGGTGAAAATAAGACCATAGTATAAACAACCCTCGAACGAGGACAAAAATATAAAGATCCATTCCAAAATCTGGTGAATGTTGGTACAAAGCTACTACAAAAGATCGAGTACAAGACTAGACATATACAAAATGTACATACTATCTCAAAATACAAAAGACTAGTCATAAATGTACATAACGAAATGAGTCAACCACGAACACCAAAAGCTATTGAATGCTGGTACAAAGTTACTACAAAAGACCTAGTACAAGACTAGACATATACAGACTATACATACTATCTCAAAATACAAAAGACTAGTCATAAATGTACATAAGGAAATGAGTCAACTACAAACACCAAGAAGCTCATCCTCAATCTGTGGAACACCAGCTACAGTAGCACAAGAATCAACGTGGTTGACTAGAACTCAAATCTGCATCAGAGAAAAAGATGCAAAGTGTAGTATGAGTACCAAAATGACAGGTACTTAGTAGGCATCATACGGCAACCAAGCTCGCAATTGCAATAACATAATAATAAGCGAGTAAATAACAGGGTAATGATGCAATAGTAAAGGTTTAGCTAGACATGGATCACAATAGGGATACTAAGATAAATAACGAAACAACTAAATCTGTCTAAAACCTAAATAGACACCCATAAGCCTAGAAACACAAACAAAGGTATATTAGTAATAATGATGCAAATAAGAACCTGATCAAACCCTCATAAGCCCGATAGGTACACACAAGATCTACACTACACGACACAGCTCAGTAAAGAACACATATGTCTTCCCAGAATCTTACATCGGATTGTTCCCACTAGAACCAAGCTTCTACAAAAATCTTACGTTGGAATAGCCACACAATATCTAGTATATTCCGAAATCTTACATCAGAACAACTATATGGAATCTAGAATCTCCCGAAATCTTACATCGGAGAAGCCAATCAATCCCAAAATCTTACATCAGAATGACCATAAGAAAGTAGGCATCTTTTTGAATCTTACTTTGGAATAGTCGCAAAATAGGTTTATCAAAATCTTACATCGGAGTAGATACAAAAACCAAGTCTGTCACGGAATCTTACATTGCAATGACTACATGGAAAACTAGAAACTCTCAAAATCTTACATTAGATCAGTTGTATAATACCCTAGCATATCTTTGAATCTTACATTGAAATAACAACACCATGATCTAGCCCCTCCAAAAATCTCACATCGGGTTAGATGTGGCACAAAAAGGAGTAGGATCCTAAATGAGACTAGGTATTCATCTCACCACAGTCAAATAATCGCACATACTAATAGGGCTACCCAAAGGTCATAACCTAGCATTGTATCTAACCCTAATTCATTCTCCAAAAGATGGCCCACAATCACCAAAGTCAGCATCTAAGGCATGCATTAGCCAAACCTAGGCTAAGGCTCAACAACATTTATATTGTGGTCATCCTACCCTATTCACAACTCACGGGAACAACCACATCAACTCACTAATCATGATCAACCTAAAATATTACCCGAAATAATCAAAATAAGGCCAAATCAATTCAATAACAATAACTACAAGGAAAGCATGCCAAACTATTAGTCCAACACTTAGAAAATCATCATGCTAGAACAATAAACACGCAATGTCCAATAGCACTAAGTTGTAGCCTACATCAAAGACAAACACACTTGCTCTAAATCTCTAAATCATGACTTTTTCTCTTCTGAGAAACCTCCAAACAATGCCACATATCACAATAGTGATCCCGATGCCAATACAATCATTTTGACACCTATAAAGAAATAATTAAATTTGAATTGAAAATTAGGTGTAAAATGACATTGTGGACCCGCACAAGAAAGCACAAAATTGACTACGTCAATAGATTTCAACTAACTCAAGAAACTTGTGTCCTAAAAATGGGCAAAATCTGAGCTCTATCAAAGTTAACATAACTCAACATTTAAAATAGCTGAAGAAGCCCATTTTTAGCTAAAATTAACAAATTTAACGGGAATTTACATGTTTTTAGGAGCGATAATATTGACCCTTATGATGTCCCCAAGCTACTCCCAGCTCCAACACTTTAATTCCCCAAGAAATCCCCTAAAAATCAGTCTCTCAAAACACATATTCGTTAATGAGAGATAAAGAGATATAATATGTTAGTGGCGTCTCACTGGAAGACCAAGAATCGAAGGTGCGGCGTCGCACCAGTGGACCAAGGCTCGTAGGAATGATGGTCCCCCGGAACAGTCAACCCCGCAGGCACAGACCCGTCTCGACAAGAGTGATGGTCCCCCAGACCGGTCAACCCCGCAGGCGAAGACCCGACTCTACAAGAGTGAGGTCTGTAGACATGACGAGCCTCCATAGGAGCGGCTCTGCCAAAGCGATACTTGCTCCGCAGGAGCGGTTTTATCGGCAACTAGTGCATAAGCTACTTAGGAATAAAATCTCAAGTCTCGAACAGACTTTCGGAATTTGATTGAGGTCCCACCAACACAAACTGAATATGCTACCCAATCAAAAAAAACATTCTGAATGGTCAAAATTCTCAAGGGAGTTTGTTCTGACAGAAAGTGGTCCTACACCATATTGTCCCATTTTGATAAATTTCACAAGGTACATATCCCGAAGTGAGTTTGGAAGCTTCAGGATTCGTACCAAAGTTCCTTCTAAACCAAAGTTGATGTTTTGAAGCTAACAGAACCATCATAATTGCATTTTGAGGTCGTTTAGAGGAAGATTTGACCGCAGTCAGCCGTTTAGATTTCAAAATAGGAAAACTTGCATCAAAACCAAACGAATGTCCTCGTGACCAAACTATCAGTTTCATCTAGTCATAAATGACTTGCGATCGCTATAGAAAACTCTAATCACTAAAATTACAAGGAAACAAAGAAAATGACCCAGTGATTCATTACATTCGATCAATCAATCAACTTAATACTAGCTAATAGTCAAGCAAGGGGAGACTTCTAAAAAGATCCTGATCACCATACAAGTTAAGTGGGAACCTCCTAATAGAGGAACCTACAAACTTGACATTGATGGTACAATGAAGAGTAAACCTTGATCTGGGGACTTCGGGGGGTATTTAGAGACCACACCACACTATGTGTTAGATTTCACAGAAAACGTGTCTCGCACCAACCCAACTATGGTTGAACTGCAGGCTCTAAGAAGAGGACTACTTCTAGAAGTATTATTCAATCTAACCCCTCTAGAAATCAATAATGACTCAGCGCACATCATTAACATGATCCATCATGACCACTTACTCCATACTAACATAATTGTTGAGTGCATGTCCTTTATGCAGAGGCAGGATGCTCCAAGATGTCCCACATCTTCAGAGAACATAATAGAGTGGTGGATGTGATGAGTAAGGAAGGGGCAAGAAATGAACTTTTTGATGTATCAAATATTTTGTTAGTCCTTCCAATGCATGTCTACTAGATTTTGGCAGTAAACACTATAGAATCTACCTTTATTAGAAGAGTTATTTTTTATGCAAACATTATCTAGGGCCGAGATGTGGCCCAAACAATTATTAATTGACATTTTCCACAAACTAATTAATCTTCTATAATACACACACACACACACACACACACACACATATATATATATATATATATATATATATATA
>JAJOOR010039760.1:0-14522 GCA_036250505.1 Solanum acaule | reverse complement strand
CATTATTTTTTATGTCCACGTGGGCAAATATATATGTTTAAAATACGGTATTAAATAGTCTAGGGAGGTAATAGGTCCTCATGAAAGTTTAGTATCGCAACAACAAATTCGACCAAAGCTGGGATATTTTTCAGACCCTTATCCCAATAAACTATAACAATTCGCATGAGTTTAGTTATATTCGTTATATTTATTTTTTTATTAAATATTTTCAAAAAATAGTTATTCATGACGAACTAACATATATTTTTTATGATATTAAAGTTGCACAAAAAATGGCACATTTTGTAATTGTAATAAATAAATGATAGAATCAAACAATCTCCAATATTGGATTGTATTTACGATAATATATGTTTTCAAATGACTAATTTTATTTTACTCGTTCAAAATGAATATTAATATTGATGTTAAGAGTCTTGATCATGATAGTACAACTAAAATTGATGAAGGTAATATACATCAGGAATATCATCCACAAGGATAAGATTCATTCCATTCCATTATATATTTGTACCTCATATAATTAAAGCAAGTAAAATTTTTTTACATGTATCTAATTAAAATTGGAAAAATTACTTGGATTGATACCTTTTAATAAATAATTATTGATTTTAGCGATACTTTTTATTTATTATCATTTATAGCAATACTATGTTAAATTTGCAATATGTATTAAAAGTGAATTATGCATGCAATATATATGTATTATAACTATTTTTGTAAAATATATTATGCTTGTTTGGTAAGAAATTGACACATTATATTATAAATGTATTAAAATGTGTGATAAATGCATTAACCATCAATAAAACTTGTATTATATGTGAATAATAAATTGTTCTTTATAATATGTATTAAAATTGTATTATAAATATATTAAAAGCAATCAAGTGAAAAAAAATGTTATTACTATAAATGATAAATATTTTCTTAATATGTATATTTATGTAAGTTTCCCATTAAAATTTAGTTATTCATCTTTGTAGGATTGAACAATAATGATCAATACTTATTATCCATAGAAACTTACATTCTTTCGCTATAATTATTTATCTAAATGAATTTTAATATCAATATTATTTTACACAATTGTGAGTATTACATAATTTAAGATATACGTGCACAAATGTTTTACATCCAAAAACTTTAAGATGGTCATAAGAAACATTCTTACCAGATCAAACTCTGTCAGAGACATCACCATTCAAAGCAATAGTAGGAGATAAATTGATAATATAGGTAGCAGTATTAAGTGCTTCTGCCCAAAAGGAATCTGGCAGCTTAGCATCTGAAAGCATACATTTAACTCTCTTAACAAGAGTTCTATTCATCCTCTCTGCTAAACCATTTAGCCGAGGAGTCTTTGGAGGAGTGTTCTGATGTCGAATACCCTGTTCTCTGCAATATCTATCATAAAGGACCAATATACTCACCATCATTATCAGAATGAATGCATTTTAATTTTTCCTTGTCTGTCTCCCAATCAAGGCCTGAAAATTCTTGAACACATCAAGTACCTGATTCTTGGACTTCAAAGAGAATATAGAATTTGCGAGAATGATCATCAATGAAAGTCACAAAGTAAAGTGCACCATCATGAGACTTTACCTTTAAAAAAACCACACAAATCAGAATGTACCAACTCCAGCAAATCAAGCTTTCTTGAAGGCAGATGATTCTGAAAAGAAACTTTTTTCTGTTTACCAACTAAGTAATGAACACACTTGTTCAACTTTGCTTGCTTCACTACAGAAAGTAAATTCTTCTTAGCTAAATTGTTCATCCCCTTCTCGCTTATATGACTCAGTCTTCTATGCCATAATAGTGATGAAGTATCAATCTCCACCAAATTTACTGAGCCTCTAAAATGGAGCCTTGAAAAACGTACAAGTTAGACAACTTGTCACCAAATTTACTTGGGTGCTTGGTAAGTAGCTTATGTATGCCTCTTTTGGTTGTTGCTTTGCTTTCTATATCTTGCGCTTGTATACTAATTTCGAGAATTTCATGTGTATTTAATATTAGTGATCATTGTCTCACTACTTTCTACTATTTGAGAAATAGATGATACCTATTCGTTCTGCTTCTAATTAGGCAAGCAAATAATGTTTATTTAATATTGTATTTGGTTCTCTTATCTGCTGAATTTGCTTATACCTTTGAACATTTTGTTTGTTTTTGAGTTCACCAATAGAAATTATGGTAATGGTCCTCTAATCTAACCTCTCCCCAGTTCCAAACTAAAAAAAATGTTTGGGAAAGATCTCTAAGAAAAACCAAAAAAAAAAAACACTTTATACTCATGGGTTCAATATCACATCTTAACCTTTCCTCTTTCATCTTAATTTACAAATCACATGTCTGATGTTTCTTAATATAGATAGCTGTGGTGAATATTTCTCCAGTAAAGGACTTCAACATATTCTCTATTTATAATATTTGTTCATGAACCACTTTCACTTTCAGCGGTTATTAATGATCACACTATCCCTATACGTTGCAGCAATAACACCTACTAAATACTTTTGGACTAGAGCCGTCAATATGGGCTAGGCCTGTTGGGCCGGCCTGGCCTAACCCGTGATTTAATAGGGATGGGCAACAATTTTTGGAGCCCATTTTAAAAAGGGTTTTTTCGCTCGTCCTGAATAAGCTTGTCGATTTGTGGGGCTTGAGAAATATTGATAGGGCTAGCGCCTGTGGGCCAAATAAAAATTAATTAAAAATAAAAAATAAAATAAAGTATTAAAAATAACAAGAGTCTAAACTCAAAATTTCTTTAAAGTTTGAAATATTACAATTTAAATACAAATTATGTTTATAAAATATGTACTGCATAAAATAAAAACTCCCTAAAATTTCTAGGGAATCACTACATAGGTCGTAACTTATGGAATATTGTCATAATTTTTGTGTTTGATTATGATCATTGGAAAACGATTAGGTTAATATTTTTATTTAGCTATTTATGTTTTTACTTGAAATCAAACTTAATAAATATTATAAAGATAATTTTATTTGTGGATTTGATTAACAAGCAGTAACACTAACACCATGTAATATTGTCTTGTTGATATTTATGATAATATTTTAAAATTATAATTTAATTTTAAAAATTATAAAAATATACTTTTAAGAAAAGAGTGATGGCCGGGGCCCATGTACTTGTGGGGCTGGGCAGACCATTTTCTAGCCCACACAAAAAATGGATTAGCCCGGCCTGACCCCAAAAATTTCAAAACATGTATGGATTAACCTAGATGGGGTGGTTTAGCCCATATTGACTGCTCTATTTTGGACATTTAGAATTAAACAAAGCCAATTAATTAGTATTAATAACTTCTAATTACAAACACAAATTGTCTTTTTTTACATAAAAAGAAAAGAAAATACTAGACTTAACACTTTGCTAGATGTCATGCCTTCTTTACACCAAAAGAAAAGAAAAATTACTTTGGCAAAAATAATCAAACAAAAGATTTTTTTTCAATCTTCAATGGGACTCAGATATGTCCTAATCCTACAACCAAAATGGTCGAAAATGAATAATATGCCTACCACTGATGCGTAGACGATTTCACAAGTGTACATATATTTAAAGTTGCCACAATTGTTGAAAATGAAAAATATCCCAAGCATCAAGAGATAAACGATTGTACAAGCAAAAATGTATCTAAACATTTTTCGATTAATATCATCAAATGCGATCATGTCGCTCAAATTAATCAATACAGTAGCTTATGAGACAATTGATGCAACTCTTACCATAGTACTAAGCTGTTGTGCATCATCATCATCTGCATCGGTGTCCCCTTGTTCTAGAGCCGGCGGTAAGGCTGGGCATTCGGTAATTTGATTTGATTTTTTTTTTCAATTTTCGATTCTTGTAATAAGTGTAAACACCGAATCAAAATAATTTGGTTCGATTTTTGTTATTTCGATTCAATTTTTGTTAGTTCGATTTTCTTAAGAAATAAAAATATATCCAATTAAACCATTTTAAATAATCAGAAAGGTAAAAAAAATAGAAAACGGAAGAAAAGATCTTGAAAATAGAAAATCAAAATATAAAATATTTGCTCGTCACCACCTCGTTGATCAGTTGTTGATTTGCTACTGGTCGACTGCTTCTGGTCACGACGGTTGGTCGATCGGAGCCTTGATGTCGTTAGTTGAAGCTGAAATGTGGGAAGTGGAAACTAGTCAAGGTCAATTGGGTCGTGGGAAGTGGAAAGTGGGACTGGAACGTGCAACGATGGGAGTGGGAACTGATAAAAGTTTGAAAAGTGAAAAATTTGAGAAGTCTAGACCTAATTTTGCATTTTGCCTATAATTTTTAATATTAATAATTAATATAATATTAAATTATATTATAATATAATACCGAAAGTACAAAAATCACATATCAAAAATATGAAAATATATATACCGAAAATAGAATCGAAATTCTGAAATTGAAATACCAAAAAATTTTGATTCGGTTCGATATGTCAATTTTTCGGTATTTATGCCCAGCCTTAGCTGTCTGGTTCACAGTGCCATCGGTGCCGTCGCCATGAGCCATTTCTATCCTCCCATTCTTAGAATCAAAAACTTCTTTGGCTTGGACCGATCATATTTTTTTTTGTTTAACTCATTAACAGTCATTCTCTCCAATTTTAAATTTGTCATTTTGTAACACATTGTCAAGCCTACTACAAAAGTAATTGTCACAATGAGCATGATAAACCACACACTTAAACAACCGGCGTGGTCTGATACTTGAAATGTAAAACCACCCATGGTGTACAAAAGCAAAAGTTTCATGTGATTTACTAGTCTATTCACTATATCATCAGGGTGTTTTTGGGTCTTCAACATTTCGAGTTGATGATTATTTTGGGGTGCATGTAAAGTTGACCCAACAAAGGATGAAGACGACCCAATATTTTTGTTGATGTTGTGGATGAGAAGTGACTTAGACTCAGACTCAAACTCAGACACATTAATTTATTTTGTTGCAAAGTAAATGTACTTTGTTGTTGTCAAGAGAAGATGATAGTAACTAAGATTCTCTAACATTTTTTTCGCGAGACCTGATAGAGAAGAAGATGAAGATGAAGCCATGACAGAGAAGACCGAACAAGGAGATGAATTACAAAGAATAATTTTATGAGGACTTGAAAAAATTATATAGAGGAAAATGACTTTAATAGATATTATGCAGAGCCTCATAAAAAATATGTCATGTGAAGTCCAATTAGAGAGGCCCAATGTTGGTGCAATTTATTTATTTTTAAAGGTACAATATAAAGAGAATGAACAATTACATGTTCAAAGAAAGAAAATAAGAAAAAAAGACAAATTTTGAGTTGAAAATTCGATCAATTCTAAAAGCCTAACTTTTCTATTCAATCTCCCCCCATTACGTGATAAAACTTGACAATTCTTACTGTTATAGTACCTGACCATATATTTTGGGTAAAGAATCAAACACTTGACCATGTGGTTTACTAGTCCATTCATTATATCATCAGCGTGTTTTAGGGTTTTCAGCGTTTTGAGTTGAAGATTTTTTCAACAGATGATGAAGAAGACCCAATATTTTTGTTGTTGTTACGAAGGAGAGGTGACTTATCTCGTCTTCTTTTTTCCTGCCCTACTTGTATTGTATTTTGGACAAGCTTTGGGCTAATTAACTCGATCATCTTGTCTATAAATACAGAGAACACATCATCTCTGACTTGGTTACCTATTCTGATTCGTGCGATGCCATCTAATACTTTTCCTAAGGTTCCTCCTGAAATGTTGAAGGGTTTTGAGTTTTGGAAGATATGAAAAAATCGCAATACAAATTTCTTTAAAAATACTTCCAATACTCCTGATTATAGAGCCATCATCGCTCATATAATGGAATTCTTCAGTTTGGGCCATAAGCTAAAAACAAAGCATATTCGTACGCCTATCTAGATTACTTGGAGGCCCCCAAAATACAACCCTTTTAAGTTAAACACTGATGGAGCGTTTGCTATCATCTTAGGTAAAGGTGGTCTAGGTGGAGTTATTCATGATCATGCGGGAAACTGGATTTTGGGTTTTACGCACTTCGTTTGTGTTGCTCACAGTTTATTGGCTGAATTGTTGGCCCTTTACAATGGCCTTAAGCTTGCCTTATTGCACAATTTACAACCTTTGATCATTGAGCTCGATGCTACTCAAGTTATTGACCTTTTTCACTCTCCAACTTTATCTTATGCTCACATTATACATGATTGCTGGTGGATGCTCCATCAAATCTCTAACTCCAGCATAGTGCACTCGTACATGAAAGTTAAATAATAGCATCGCAGACAGACTCGCTAAATCACTTCTGAATGACAATTTGCTGCAAGACATCTCCATTTTGGAAGAACCACCACCTGTGATTCAAACGACACTTGCGGCTGACCAACGAGTTGAACCTACTTAAAGACTTGTCTTGGCTGCAACTTTTGCTCCAAGCCGTCCAAATAGTTCTAATGTCCTTTCTAATAGCATAGATTTACCAATATCAGTAGCTACTTTAATTTTTTGTGTATTTTGAACCATATGAGTCTACGATGGCCACTGGCCACTACTCCCTATACTACTTCTACTTATTAATAAAATGTTTTTTTATCTTTCCTTACAAAAAAAAAAAACAAAGAAATAGACATGAATAGAGTGTAATGATTACTGAAGATTTCAACAATCGACTTCAAGTAGTTTGTAAATGAGGGGAAACCTATTTGAACTAATATAAGAATTAATTCTTTGTTGTGTTGTCTATATTTAATTGTTATGTTTTTTGAGGAAGTTTTTTTTAATCATAGATCTGTAATTAGTAGTATTATTTTCCCGCACGAAAATTCTAGACTTACTAATTTATACATTTTTTTCACGTTTGTAAGGTCTCCAACCCCTCATTACATCTTGTGTTTGAGTGAGAAAAATAAAATACACCTTTGACTGATAAGAGAAATGAGTCTATTTACATTCAGTATTGTTCATTTTACATAAAATTACAGTTTCTTTGATGTTCTTAATACTTATAAGTTTAGCTCACTTGTGACTCATTCTGCAGAAAGATACTCAATGAAGCCAAAATGCATTTCATAAACTATTTGTCGATATTCAAAGTTTCTGATTTTCTATCCTTATGAAAAGAAGTTTTTGAGTTTCTATCATGCAAATTTACTGTTCTATTTAAAACTCAGAAACATGGAGAAAGCTAAGCAGATTGAACAATTGTTCATGAACCACTTTCACTTTCAGTGGCTATTAATGATCACACAATAGCACCTGGTAAATACTTTTGGACATTAAAAATTAAACAAAGCTAATTAATTAGTATTAATGACTTCTTATTACAAACACAAATTGCCTTCTTTTACACAAAAGAAAAGAAAAATACTAGACTTAATACTTTGACAAATATGCCTTCTTTACACCAAAAGAAAAGAAAAATTACTTTGGCAAAAACAGTCAAACAAAAGATTTTTTTCAATTTTCAGGGGAACTGATATGTCCTAATCCTGCAACCAAAATGATCGAAAAAGAAGAATATGCCTACCACTGAGACGTAGACGATTCCACAAGTGTACATATATTTAAAGTTGCCACAATTGTTGAAAATGAAAAATATCCCAACCACGAAAAGATAAATGATTCCGCAAGCGAAAATGTATCTAAAATTTTCCGATTGATATCATCAAATATGGTCATGTCGCTTGAATTAACCAATACAGTAGCTCGTAAGACAACTGATGCAGCTCTCACCATATTACTAAGCTATTTTGCATCATCATTAATCAGTACAGTAGCTCCTACGACAAGCGATGCAATTCTCACTAGTGCATCATCACCATTTGCATCGGTGTCCCTTTGTCCTGGAGCCTGCGGGTTCACATCGCCATCACCATCTGCATCGGTGGCCCTCTGTTCTGAAGCCTCCGGGTTCACATCGCTGCTGGTGCCACTAGCGATTGCTATCCTCACATTCTCAGAATCAAAAACTTGATTGGCTTGGAGAATCATATTTTTTTTTGTTCAACTCCTTAACAGTGAACTGCATTTTCTCCAATTTTAGTTTTGCCACTTTGTAACCCATTGTCAAGCCTACTTCGAAAGTAAGCGTCACAATGAGCATGATAAACCACGCACCCAAACAACCAACGTTGTCTGATACTTGAAGTGTCAAACCACTCATGGTGTACTTAAGCAAAAATCTCATGTCGTTTACTAGTCCATTCATTATATCATCAGCTTGTTTTTGGGTTTTCAACATTTCGAGTTGAAGGGTCGATTCTATCGACTCAAGTTTTATCAACTCAACAACATTTTCTTGGAGAGAAAATAAATCTGTCCCACCAAAAAATGAAGACGAACCAATATTTTTGTTGTTGTTGAGGAAGAGAGGTGACTTAGACTTAGACTCAGGCTCACCAATTTTTTTTTTGTTGCCAAGAAAAGGTTCTGACTCGGACTCAAAATCGTTCTCAGACTCATCAACAATTATTTTTTTGTCACGAAGTGGAGGTGGAAACTCAAACTTTTTTTCGTGAGAAGGTGGTAGAGAAGGAGATGAAGCAATGGCAGAGAAGACAAACCAACAAGGAAATGAATCGGAGAGAATAGTTTTGTGAGTAATTGAAACAAATTATATAGAGGCTTCAATATATAGTGTATTGGGCCTCATATAAAAAATATGTGATGTGAAGTCCAATTAGAGAGGCCCAATGCTGGTGTAATTTATTTATTTTTAGAGATAAGAAAAAAAGACAAATTTTGGGTTGAAAATCTAGCTCGTTCTATCTCCCTCATTGCCTTATAAAGCTTGACAATTCATACTACTATAATACATGTCCATATATTTTGGGTAAAGAATCAAACACTCTCTTTTGCTTTTGCTGCTTGTGAACGCTACCTCGTCCTAATCCTTATAGGCTACAGCCGCCTCTATGCCCTATTTTCTGACCAACTAATTAATGTTTGTCCAATTGGCCGGTCATTTTAATTTCTATTTTGAATTGAAAACATCCGTTAATTTCTCACTAATATCTAGCTAAATGGTTAATTGAATTTTTTGTTGTAAGTTTGACTGATTTTTTTTCTTATATATAGATTGTCACTTGATTATAATTTTTTTTGTGAACCTAATTTATTATGTAAGTGAATATGGTCGAACTATTTTTTTTAACGAAAAAATGTTATTACGATTGAACTTAATTTTGTATCTCTACTAATATTTGTTTATTTTGGTCATCGAACATTAATGTGATGACTTTAAGAGACCTGCTAAAAGTACAAGTGATTATGAAGATTGTACTACCAGAATTGACTTTATACTCCTCAGTAAAACTATCAAAATGGGCTAGCCCAGCCCTACCCTGCCCAAGCCTCGCGGGTCAAAGAATTTGATGGGTTGGGGCGGGCGGGCCCTTCATTTCAAAGGGCTGTAAAATGGTCAACCCGGCCTAACCCCAGAAGGGTCAAGGGCTGGGGCGGGCCGACCCCTTTTTTTATGTCAAATCAATGTCACAAACAGTAACATTGTTTCAATAATTCTACATAAAATCTAGCAATAAATATTTAAAGAAAAATAAATAATCTTTTAAGTAAATAATATCTGAAAAACAAAATAGTAAACCAAAGAACACTTCTGACTAAAACTTTAGTTAGCAATACATAATTACTTAAAGTATTTTGTTAAATGAAATCAAGAAACTAATTAATTGTTCAAGCTATAAAATATTCTATCACATATAATATAAATAGTGTTTACTATCCAAGTCTTATATTCATAACTAAATAATAAAGAAATTCATGAGGTAAACTCCTTAGAAAAGCTCCACAAATACTTATTTAGGTTTTCTAGTTTTTATTCTTATCTTTTTAATATTTATTTTAATTAAAATTAAATAATTTGGCTCATGGGTTGTCCCCGACCCGGCCTTGATCAAGCCTCAAGGGGTAAGGGCCTAAAAGGGTTGGGCTTATAAGCCCCAGTTTTAAACGAGCTTATAAAATATTATCCCAACCCTACCCCAATAACGGGTTGGGTTGGCCCGGCCCCATGGGCTAAGCCCTTTTTAACGGCTCTACTCACCAGTGTTTTGAGCAATGTGAAATTAATTTTGATTGCAAAAAATTGATTGTCGAAAATCAAGTTATAAGTCACTATTTATGAGGTGCTTTTATGAAGGACAGAGATGGAATAGGAGCGTTTTCATTATGATCCTTTTTTTTGTTCCATAAGAAATGTGAGTGTGTTTTGTCTATTTTCTTTGGCCCTTGATTAAAAAGAAAAAAAGAAATATGAGCTTGCTTCTTAATTTCGTGTAAAACATCTATATTTGTTGTTCTACAATATTATTAACGGACTCTCCAAAGCTAAGATTTTTACACTCCTATAAGATTGTTTGATTTAAAACCGGATTACTTTGAGATTATAATTTTATTGTATGATTTCATATTTAATATGCGATAAATAATATCAAGATTTTAGTATAAAAAATTTCACCCATGTATAATAGCTATTAATGATAATTAAACACTAAATAAATGTAATTATTAAATTTTACACCAAAATTAGTATCCTAATCCTAGAGATCAGATGATCTCTCAAAAGGATCGATCATTTGATTAAAAAAATATAGTTAATCCAAATTATAATTCTAGATTATAACTAAGATAGATCGATGATACAATGACTTCGATGTAAATTTCATACCAATTTTAATGAATATTCATTATCAAATACCGAAAAAAGTTAATTTCAAATTTTAGCCACTTCATATGCCTAGATTTAAGAGTGCCTTGTCAACCACTTAATTAGTAAATCTTTAGCAATATCGCTAATTATGTATTATTAATGGTAATTAACACTTTTTGTAAATGTCTCTAAAGTCTATAGCAATATTTGACTCAATCACAATTAACAAATCATTTTTTATGAATGAACATATTTGTTGCTGCTAAATATAATTTTTATCGTTGTAAAAGAATTTCTTTCTAAGAAAAAACTCACATATGTACTAGAAGTAATGTATTTTTATGGATCATAAAAGTCGGCCGTTAAGAATTTAAAATAATGTATATTTTTTTTTACTTTATTTACGGAAGTGACAAAGGTCTTACAACTTGTGCTATACTATGCACATATTTTTTTAATTTTGATTATGTTCTATAATTATATTAAAATTTGTTTAAATTTATATTCATGCTAAAAAATTTCATATTAGAAATAGAGTACTAATAACAAATTATAATTTTGTATTAATAAGTTTTACATTTAAGACGTCCGACTAAATAAAAAAATAATTATTGCTCTGTTTAATAACAATTTACGCATGTTTTAAATCGTTGGGAATCGAGGGTTCTCCTACTTAGGTGTTAGAATAGGTGCCTGCAAAGCCCGGTGAGTTGGGTCGTTACAAGTTGGTATCAGAGCCCAGGTTCCCGGTCTCCCCGTATAAGAGCAAATGTGGAGTCGAATCTTGCGGATGAGTGTGTTGACGTCCACATCTAATCTTCAGGAAGCTATGAAGCATTCTAGGAAGTTGTTTAATTTTTTCTCTCCTTTCGTGCGAGTTGTCACTTGTGGTATGAGTTGAGTCTAATTGGTATCTCTCGATTCTAATTTGTATCTCAACGAAGTGAACTAGACGTCGTAGTCACGACTGAAGGAACACAAACAAAGTTAATTGGAACTTAAAAGGTTCCAATTGGTATCTAGCCTTAGGGGCTATATAAGGCATAGATGATCAGTAATGGTCGTCTATGGAACGAACTAACTAATATGGTGGAATTGTTGTGATGTGTAGTTTGTAACTATAAAAATGTGCTTCTTGTAGTCTGAATTAACTACGAATGTGGAAAGTGTTGCTTGGACGTGATGATATGATTATGTGCACAATAATTGTGTGTTTGAACCTTGGTATGTGCAATATGATGGCCGAATTGTTGAAAGTATGTGCGTTGTAACTGTTTGAGTATCATGAAAACTCGTGAAAAGAAAGCACAACTAAGTTCGGTGCAAGGGTCTAGATAGGCTACGATGTGATTCGTAAATGGAAATCTGGACGTGTGTTGCCACCAATTGATAACCGTGTGAGAGTCTGGGTGTATCCTGGGGATATGTGTGTGGTAGTGTGGAAATGATGTAAAGAAATTCTAATGTGCGTACTTCGTTGGGTTGACCCGGGGGTAGACATTGATTGTCTAGCTAAAGGGATTTTCCTAAATGCCTAGTTATACCCCGTAAATCTAAGGGAAATATAGAAAAGAGAAGAACCACAGAAAATTATTGGCAGGGGTTCTGTTTTCGTCAGGCTGCTGTGGGGGATTTTCCCACCACGACGAGACCGCCAGTATGAGACTTTTCCCGCCAGAGAGAGACAGGGCTAGACAGAATCTCATACTAATCCCTGCAATTCAACCAGTACCCATCAATAGAACAGTAAGTTATAAACCTTAGCAATTAATTACTGGCCGAATAAAAACAACAAAAACAAGCATCCATGTGCTTACAAAAGTAGGGAAATGCGAAAGTATAAAATAAAGTATTGCTTCAAATAATAAATTCAAGAAAGGCGAAAACCAAATCAAGACCCTTGGGACAGGGAGGTGTCATCATCAGTGTCTAAAAGGGGTACCCCCGCCTGTTTGCATAGCGCAGTCACGAGTCCTGGTAAGAAGAAAGCCTTTTTGTTGCCCCGATAGAACATCTTCCACTCGGAGACTAATAAACTGTCCTAGTGCGCAGGCTCCACCATTGTGTCCCTCAGCCAGTCCAGATTCATCTCCCTTAGCTTGGCTTCGTACTACGCATTTGAGGCCTCAGGTACCTCTAGCACCTCATTTATTACTGTGGCGTTTAGGGGGATGTCGACTCCCAAGATGCGAATGGTAGGATGGGCATCGTTCTAACAAACTGTAGGAAGAACAACATAGAACTCTCTCACCCAGTCGGAGCGTGCAATAGGGGGAGCCTGAGTCAGTGGACCCCATCTAAACTCCATCAGACGGGCATAAAAATCAATCGCCTTCTCCTCCAGCTTAAATAAGACAAAGCCTCTCTCACAACAAAACTTGTTGTTTCGATAGTCGTAGTGCCTTTCCCGACTAGCAGAATCGGGGAATCAGACAAAAGACAGGTTTTCCTCTTTAGCACCAACTATTTAGAGAAGCCTGCAAAAAGTGAAAGGTATACGTTAGAACACGATAGGATTAGGAAATTTTGGGTTAAAAAGGGGAAAGAGAAAATGTCGGCTCTAAGTGGCAAGGGGCTACTGCCTCATGGGGTCCTGCCAGAGCGGGATGATGGAGGCTGCCACAGCGGAATGAAGGACGCCAGAGCGGCCTTCATCTAGGACGAACTCCAGGCGCGATTATGACGCCTCTTTGTCCCGAAAGCCTCGTTTCAACAGGATTTCAGCAGATCAGAGTAGATTAACTATCCTAGAACCTAAATATGCAATCATTTTAGCAAGATAGCCCCTAAATGATGTCCAAATTTGAGTTTTACGCCAAGAAACTATTCAACTTCCCCCACCCATTTTGGTATCGATTCGATCGTAGTTTTTCGAATCCTTACGACCAGGACGTTGTGGAGGCGTTGGGGACGTAAGGAAAGTGCTCATGCTACATTTTTCTATCAAAACTAGCAACTTAAATTCAATTTTGACTAACTACCCCAAAACCCGTTTCTAATCGATTAAATAGCAGCATGCAATTGTTGTTAACCTAGTATTGAAATAAAGAACGTAAGGAACGAGAAAATTACCTGAAATTTGACGTTCGGAGGAGAGTGATCAAGAGGATTTTTGGATGTTGGGGAGAAATGGAAAAAATGGTTCCCTTTCCCCCTTTTACTGTTTACGATCTCCCGCTACAACGAGAGATTTCTCGCCACACCGAGCTTGCCTTAGCGGGAGGCCTGCAAATTGGGACGCAATTTTTTTTTTAGCGTTGCGTCATTTCCCTAATCAGTCGTTTGAGTATAAAATTTTTCGTGTTTCAATTTGAAAAGTCACCATTCTTCGTGGCTTCGTAATGGACCAAGTCCGTAAGTTTAGAATTACTCCAAGATAGGACACATGAAGATCCGCCCACTAGTCATTTGGGGACGAACGAGGGGTAAATTTGTATCTATTATAATGACCCGAACCGTCGTTATTTAGGAAAAATGAAACACCGGGAAAATAATGAGGCCACTGTCCCGTCAGGGCGAGCTAGATGCCGCTATGGTGGCAGAGCCACAACGAAATAAGTAGCCGCCAGAGCAGGATAGGTGAGACAGAATGTAAATAACGCAATGTCTGATTTTCTCCCTTTTCCTAAAACACCTAAAAAAGGCGTGGGTCACCCTAGAAATTGTCACGACCCAAGCCTAGGGCCTAGACGTGACCGGCGAATGGGGAACCCGAAGGAACCCCAAACAAGCCTCATAGCGTATCATTACACATCCTTGGTCGCGAAAGCAATTAAAATGACCATAAGCGATAAGCATAATCAAGGGG
>JAJOOR010039759.1:0-18366 GCA_036250505.1 Solanum acaule | reverse complement strand
TAGGAGATATGACCCTCCAAAGTAGACCCTCGAAAAATGCTTCACTTGGAAATTTTGGATTTTGATACGGTTGCTCTAAAATTTGGGTTAGACCCATTTCCCACTCAATTTGACCCCCTAAACAAGAATATGAAGTCGGATTTTCGAAAAACAAAATCGATTTTTTTATATATAGCTAAATAAGTTTCCGGTAACTTTCGAAGCACATTTTTAAGAACTTTTTGGGTCATTTTATCACCCCCTGATTTGATTGATGTCTTTATTCGATAATTTTTATTCCTATGACTTTTTAGATCATGTTCATACTTCCCTATTGAATCTTAAACACGTACCGCTCCTTGTGGGATTTGACCTCAACAAAGTTAGTTGGGTTTTATACTAATTAACGACAGTTGATGCTTAGAACTGGATGAAGTGGCTTTGAAATGTTATTAATCATCAAAATGGCACCACTTCCGGGAAGTGGTGTTGTTTGAGATTCTTTTAGTGAAGTTGAATTTTGTTCTTTTTAGTCATAGTTGAATCTACTTACTTTCAGTTTTGGTTTGTATGTTGCTGTTTAAAACAGAGGAAATAAGTGTCAATGGAAGCAATGGCAGCCAAGTGGGCCACCAAGATGACATCGACAATCTCAATGATGTCAATGACCCAAATCTTGTGGGTGGAGTTGGTGCCATTCGCTTGCCTCTGGCTGAAGGGAACACTGTATTCCCCATTACAAGTACCATGTTGCAACTCTTGCAATTGAAAGGGTTGTTTGGTGGGTTGGCTCATGAGGATCCCCATGAGCATATAAGGACCTTTATTGATGTTTGCGAGCCGTTCTCCTTCAAGAACATATCCCAAGAGTCAGTCCAGTTAAGGTTGTTCCCATTTTCTCTAATGGGAGAAGCATGTAAGTGGTTGGCCGAGTTGCCAAGAGATTCTATCACTTCGTGGGAAGAGCTTGTCACTTCATTCCAAGTGCGATTTTTCCCTCCATCGAAGATGATAACACTTAGAGACAGCATCCAAAGCTTCAAGCATTTGGAGGGTGAGCCAATCCATGAGACTTGACTAAGATTTAAGAAGTTGGTGCTGCAATGCCCAACTCATGGTTTGCCCGACAATATTTTTACCGAAGCCTTGATTTGGTGAAGAAGGGAGTAGCTGATCAACTTTCTCCGAGAGGCTTGATGCAACAACCTTACATTATAGTAGCCCAGATCTTGGATGGTAAGAACAAAATTAACCTGGTACACCCATGAAGATTAGGTCTCCCCTCTCACTTTTAAATTGACAAATGAGCAACTTGAAAAAGATCAAGAGAGGGACCAGAACATGGCAAAGATAATGACCCAACTTGACATTTTAGCCAAAAATGTCATGGGGGCTAGTGCTAGGAGTGTCAATGTTGTGGGTGTGGGTTGTGTAAACCCCGATAAGGCCAAGTTCGAAGTGATGTACAATGAGAAAGTGAACTTCCTAGCCAACCAAGGAGGAGGTTATCATGCTAACTACCCAAGGCAGGGTGGTAACCAAGGTTAAAACAGGGACGAGGGCTGGAGAGATCGTGATAGAGAGTGGAGGGATCGTAACCCCACTTGGAAGGAAAGGGATGGGGAGAAGGATAGGTATGTTCCTCCCCACGAGCATCAAAACCCAAAGATTCTGAGAGTGGCCGGTCTGAGGATATGCTTTCTCGTATTCTCAACAAGGTTGAAGGGTTTGATAAAATTTTGAAGGAAATGAAGGAAGATGTATCGACCCTTAACCAGATGGTGACCTCTCATTCCGTCTCTATCAAGTAGTTGGAGACCCAAATGGGTCAAATTTCTGCTCATTTAAACCCGAGACAACAAGGGGGATTGCCTAGTGATACTATGGCAAACCCCAAGAATGAAGTTTGAGCGAGGACTTGCGTCGTACCACGACGTTAACTAAGTCGCTGCTTGGGAGGCAACCCAACTTTTTATTTTCTTTCTTTTTGTTTTTGGAATAACGTGTGTTGAATGTGCAGGTTAAAGTGGAGAATGTGTTTGAAAAGTGTAGGTTGGCGAGCAAAATGTCCAGTCAGCGACTTGCCGAAGAGGTCGGTGAGTCCGACTTGGACCGCCGTTGAACTCAAGAAAATCTAAGAAAGGAATCTGTAAAACTCAGCGGGCCCATGGACAGGTCGGTGAGCCCGACTTTGTCCGCCGTTTGGACCCCCAAGTTAACTGGAGGTCCTGTAAAACTCGGTGATGTAAGTAACCACTCGGCATGTCGCCGAGTGGTTCGGCGAGGTCAACTAACATCGCTGAAAGGGCGCAAACTGAACCGTTTTAAAAGGCCAAAGGTTTAAACTTTCAAACTCCTTCACATTCCCTAATTTTTTAACTTCATACAATCACACTCGCACTTCAAATTTCCTATATTTTTGCATTTCCTTGATTTTTGGTCGTCATTCTTGTGTTCGGAGTTGGAAATCTTCGTCGCCTAGCATTTCAAACGTAATTCAGAATTAAAGGTTGGTTTTCCAAACCCCAAACTCTAAATTAACGGTTAAAATCAAATGCATTGTTATAAATTGTGTTGATGTGTGCTGGGCCTCTCTGAAATCGTAAATGTGTGCTTGTGTGCCTATTTTAGTTTTGATATCGTGCCTTAATTGCCTAAGTTGTTGATTTCCCAAATTTCGTTCTTTAAAATTGATCAAAATCTTGTGGGTTGTGCTTAATTGTTGTTGAGTCTAGTTGAGTGAAGTCTGAGTAACCCAAACTGTGCTAAATGATGTGCTTTGCCCAATGATGGAGCGTTTAACATCATTCTTAAGGGCTAAAGTCGTCAAATGGCCAATTTTGGCCAAACCGGGGGAAGTCTGAGTACCCTAGTGGCATGGGTCTAGTGGGTTTGAGCATAATTGAGTGTGTATGTAGTTTGCTTTTGTTTTCGGGGGCTGCGAGGTTGATATTGGAAGTTGGGGTTGAAACTAGGTACGTTGGGCAGTTTGGCGAGCTGGGTGAAGCTCGCCGAACCACTCGGTGGTTCACCAAAATCCCCCTAGTTTGCCTTTAATTTCATGTCTTTGCTGAGTTTGGTTCTGTAACTTTTGGCGAGAAGCCTGAGCTCACCGAGTGCACTCAACGACTCATCGAAAGTCTTCTTTGATCGCCCTGTCTGAGCCCCTAACCCCTAAAATACACTATAACTTTCGGCGGACTTGTCTGTGCTCGCCAAAAGGCTCTTCTAATTACCTACATGCCATTTTTATAGAATTGAGCCAATCTTTTCGGCGAGCCCGATCTGGCTCAATTAAGTGATTCGGCGACTCACCGATTGGTTCGGCGGGTCTGTCTGCAACCTGCTCTTCTGTAACTTTCCTAAACTGTTTCTAACATTGTACGATGTTTTTGCAGATATGGCTAGAACCAACTTGGACATGCCTCCCTGGAAAAGTTCACGGGGCATAGTTATCAATGAGGGGGAAGCCACCCCTTATAAAAAAAGAAAAGAAGGAACCTCCCAAGGGAGGCAAAGGCAAGGGCAAGGCGCCCGTATCTGAGGTACCGGAGTACAACTCCGGCAGCGAGGGACAATCCTTTGACTCCCAGGCTGCATTCTCTGAGCCTGATGATGACCAGCCTCTATAGTCCCGGCGAGCTGAAATTCGTGCTAGGTCTCGCCAAGATTCGTCTAGAGTCCCAGAGACCACACCTCCTACTGATGATGCAGTGCCAGCTCTGGCACAAATAGTGGTTCCAGAGCCACCGATTTAGGGTCCTCCTCCCGGCTACTCAATAGACTTAAAGCCGAGGGATTGAGGACGGTTCTCAAGGAGAAGCTGCTGTCCACAGAGGGTTTAGAGAGCAGATACGCTCTAGTGTGGCACACACTCCGGTATCATAGATTCAATATTTTCACCAGGCCCCGAGGCCTATATATCCCCACCTGGGTCCGTGAGTTCTATTTTGCTTACGACGATCTAGTGCCTCACGGGAAGAATAAGGCCAGTGCCTTCAGGTCGGTGAAGTCCGTAGTGGTCCGGGGTAAAGAAGTGGGGTGCAATAACAACCATGTAAATGTTGTGCTTAATAGAGCCACCAGATACGAGCACGAGTGTGAGGGTCTGGCAACAACTCAATCCCTGGATGACTTAAAGGGCTGGCTTTGCCCCCTTATTTCTGATACCATCCCGAGATGGATTGAGGCGGGAGCCTAGATAGAGAAGAATGATTTGAATGTAGCTGCACGGTACTGGTTCAGATTCATCAGCTGCTCCATCATGCCTTCACAGAATGGGTCCATCCTTCTCCATGCAAAGGTAGCCTGCCTAGGATCGATTATAGCAAAGAAGCGGCCCAACTTGGGACTTATTATTTAGTAGGAGATGGCCATAAAGGCCAAGCAACGCCATACGTCCCTTCCCTTTCTAATCCTCATCACAGAGCTATGTCGGCGTGCGGGAGTTCCTCGTGATGAGAAGAGAGACATAGAGGTCACCCCCACATCCTCCATAGACATCTGGCATATAGAGGTCGAGTACACTCGGGAGGAGGCAGATAGGAGGAGAGCAGCTCCGGTGGACACATCCCCAGAGGTTGATGTTGATACGATACCTGCAGAGGCATCTTTGCCTACTCCGATCTCTGGGCCTTCAAGTACACCTGCTTCCATTTCCTCCCAAGCTCCTGGTGTTTCTAGTGATTCCCAGCCCACTAGGATTACTCAGGCTATGATCCTGAAGATGGGGCATTTAGCCCATTCTGCTGATGTACGGGCTACCCGGTTGGAGGCTGAGGTACCATGGATGATTAAGAGGGCCATCCTAGCTGCATTGACACCCCTCCCGGCATCTATTGACACTCTCACGGTGAGAGTAGAGACTTGTGAGAGTCGACAGGGGGGTACTTTAGAGATGAAGACTTTGAAAGACGAGGTTGCAAACTTGAGGAAGGATGTGGACTATCTAAAGTCTACAAACTTCACTTATTTATTTGGGGCATTTGAGACTGAGTGTGCCCCGACTACTTCTAAGATTCCTCCGGCTACCACCGGAGATGTACCTATGGAGGATGTGGCAGCTGATGCATCAGAGACGGAGACCGATGAGGAGCAACTTGGGGAGCGAGATGCTGCCGTACATGATGATTTGGCCGACCTAGAGGATGCAATGTTTTTTTAATACAGCCCACCAGACCTTCTTGAGAGATACCACCATGGTTGAGTCTAGTAGAGCTAAACTACTGATATGACCTCGGACACTGATGACCTAACAGATGGAGCGACTGTGTAGACATGACCCTTCTTTACCTCCCTCTCTGTCATTTTTATTGACTTTTTATGATTTTGTTGCATTTGAGGACAACAACTTTTTATTTGTGGTGGGGTGAGGTATTTCCATACCTACCTCTTGTGACTATCTTGTGTACATATTATTGGGATTTTGTGTTTAAATTGTGTTTTGATATTATGTTGTGGATGTTTGAGCTTATGGCTCTTTGTTTTCAATGCAAATGGTTTTTGACCCTTTCTAAAAAAATTGCCACCTCTTGTGTGTGATTGTGGCTGTTCTTGTGCAAATTTGAGTGTCGGTCATGATCAATACCAATGACTTGAATAGTGTTCTTAATTGAACAAAAATGAACGCGCAGCTACGATGAGGCCAAATGAAGTTGCATAGACAATATGTGAACTTTTTGCATCTCATTGTGACTAGCCAATTATCGAATGAGTCTCTTGTGATGAACATTGCACACTAGCGAAAGTGTGGAGTCTTGTTTGATATTGGTGCCAATGCCTTGTGTGATGAGCTTACTGTGAACCTTGTGTGATGACACCTAGAATTTTCCCCGTTGGTCCGGTTGACTAAGTGATGCAAGCTCTTGAAATGATCTTAGGCAACAATTTTGAAGAGCGAAACAATTTGACAATATACCTATTTTGTGGCCAACCTTGTGAGTGTGTGAACTTTGTTGGACCACTTTGAGCCTTGTCCTTTTCTTGGAAGAAACTTAATGCAATTGTAACCCCTCTTTATCCATTCACCCATAATCCTCATGAAGTGTGGTGTGTTTGAATAGCCAACTTAGGCCAAAGCCTAAGTTGGGGGTGTGATGAAAAGAGAAGGAAAATCAAGAAGTGTGAAGAAGTCCTCCTTGATCCATGGACTTGAAAAAGATGGAACCCTCCATACAAAAAAACAGAGAAATAAAAGAAGAAAGAAAAAGAAAAAGAATGAAAAAGTTGTTGAATAAAGTGGTGAAAGTCGCAGAAGAAATGGGGTGTCTGGTAGTCCATGAGAAGTGAATAATGGGGTGAATTTTGAGCATGAGTGAAAATGCTGAATAAAAGGAAGGAAATTGATGTTTATACCACATTTCATGAGGATAGTAGCCACCGAGCCTAAATGACTATACCTTTACACTCAACCCTGTTACAAGCCTTGAAAAGACCTTTTTGATCTTGAGTTAGCTAAAACGAATGTTGGCTGGAAAATAAGGGCAAACCTATGGGTGAAGTCATGCATGTGTTCATCTTTTTTAGTGTGAGAGTTGTTTGTGAGTCCGAAGCTATAAAGTGTTGAAAAATTGTGTGTGAATATGGAATCATCTTGTGTGAGGGCATTTGAGTACCTTTGTGGAGCTTGAACTTGCATTTGAAGCAAGTATTGTGAACTTGAGAATCTTTGATAATGGTGAGTCACAACTTGAATCTTTGAGTGCACAATTTATCCTTGCATGAGTAAGTTGAGTCTTGTTGTGTGCATCCATGATTGAGTCTTTTGTAGCACTGTTTGACATATCCTTTTTGAACTTCTGAACTTGAGTTTTACTTGAAGGAAATCAAAAGTTTAAGTTGGGGGTGTTGATGAGTCTGAGATTTGGACTCATTTAGGGCTTTATTTATATATATTTAGTGTCCTCAAATGCTTACTTTTTGCCTAGATATAAAACCCTTTATTTCCAGGTATATGGATTGAGGAACAAATCAAGGACACTAAGTTGCAAAAAGGAACAAAACGAGCTGAAAGAATGAAGAAAAGAAAGCCTGGTGATCGCCAAGTCCACTTAGCGAGTCGCCGAATGGCTATTTGACCGCCTAAAGTTCCTTTGTGCCAAGCTCTGAGGGAAGAAATCAAGTTGGCGAGAGAAAGAAGCAGTTGGCGGATCACCAAGTGGTTTCGCGATGCAGTGCTAGATCACCCAAAGTTACAGACCTTGAGGATGCTGAATGCTAAGGCAAAATGGCGATGAAAGTGACCAAAGGGGGGCTCGCTGAGTGGTTCGGCTAGCCCGCCTTATTTCACCGAGTGACTCTTCGCAACACATTTTTTGCGACTATAAATACATTTTTGAACATTTAGTTTAGCTTCAATTAGTATCTTAGCTCATATATTTTTAGTCTATTATTGAGTTTTGAACTGGTGAGACAGTTTTCTCTAGTTTTTCCTAAGCTTTCAAGAATTGAAGTTTTTCACTTTTGAGAAATCGGAAGTGGGTCTTTGAGATTCTTCGAATTGGAGCATTGTAAGGACGAATCTACACTTACCCAGTTGATGGATAATCAATTTGGTAACTGTTTTTATATTTTTATAATGTCTAGCAAAAATCCCAATTCTTGGGGTGTGATTATGGGCTTGCTAATTGTTAGTTTAAATGCTATTTAGAAGTGAGTTCAATCATTAATTGTGTTTAACTTAAGAATTGTAGTTGCAAATGCAGTTCTACCCTTGTGTTTTTGGCTTGCTCGAGAGAGATGTTTTAAAACTAAAGTTATTGATTGATGGTCTGTGAGTATTGGGTTGACCTGGGTTAAACTTGAGAGAGTAAATCCTAAACCCAATTCCACACATTCAGCTCGAGAGAGTTAATGGACTAAGGTGTGGGATGTTCTTATTTTGCATGTTTTTTGATGTTCGAGAGAAACCAACTTGATATGGGGAAAATTGTTCGAGAAAACGTTTATCTCCTCTATAGCCTAGCTTACTCACTAATATCTAGATATTTTTTAATAGTTGCAATTTCCCATTTGTCTATATTAGCCTATAATTGAATCACATCCCAAGAACGTGTCTCTTTATTTTTATTTCGTATTGTTTGGTGCTGTTTGTAGTTGATAATTTCAAAACCAAAACCCCCTATTTGACATTCGTGTCACCCCCTGATTTGAATGATGTCTTTATTCGATAATTTTTATTCCTATGATTGATTTGATCATGTTCATACTTCCCTACTGAATGTTAAACACGTATACTCCCTGTGGGATTCGACCTTAACTCATTTAGTTGGGTTTTATATTGATTAATGACCGTTGACGCTTAGAACTGGATGAAGTGTCTTTGAAACGTTATTAATCAGTTCGTAGGTCGAGGTCCAGCAATCAAGTCTCTGACCACTGAACCACGCTTGACCAGGATGGACCGTAGGTCCATCCACGTTTTGTTAGTCGTGGTCTCGTGGGTCAGGCCTGGACGGTTATTTTAGGGGCGTATGGGTCTTTTAGGGTTTTAATTAAATCAATGTGGTGTCATTTTTCCTAAGTCTAGAACACCTATATAAGTATTCTTAATCCCCCAAAACCCCTCATTTAAGTCATTATCTCAAATCCCAAAAGAATTCCCAAAACTCCTCTAAAAGTCTCTCAGTAGAAGTTTGAAGAAGAAGGAAGAAATTGAAGCTAGGTCAAGTTCAAGTCTCCAATCTTCAAGCTTGTGAGGGCTGTATAATCAAGGTATGATAGCTTTTCATCCACGGATTTCTTCCATCCACGGAGTCCCCTAGAATTCCCCCAATTTGATGAAGAATATTCTAGTTAGGGTTTCTTCCAATGTTGTGGGTTATGATGATTGTTGAACCAATTGAGTGGATTGTGATGGTTTGTGATAGAATTAATAGAATTACATGTTTTTAGAGTGAAATTACATGTACCCATGCCTATTCTATGAATCTAACCTATAATTGATATAGTTGGATTGAAGCTATAAAGGGAAACTTTGTGGGTTTAGGCTTGTCCTTATAGGATTGATGAATTATGATTAGAATTGCTTGAGAATAAAGCATAGATGATGTTCTTGAGATCTAGGGCTTTGAGAGTAAAGCTTATGATATGATATGTTGGTAATTGATGTTATTGTTGAGGAAGGGATACTTCCCACATGAATTGCTTAATCATGAATGTATGAATGTGAAAGGTTTACTAACATGAATGATTCTAGGTTGATTGCTCACCTAAAATGAATCTAGACTAAAATATTATGTAATTGATGAGGCTAGAGGTGATTAGCCTTGACCTCTATATGAAAGGATATGAGGTGATTCCCATACTCCTTAGAATTGAATAAGAGGTGAGTCTCACGTTCCTATTATGATGAATGTACATGGAGGAGAGTACCCATGCTCCTTATGAAATGATGTGGAGGCGAGTACCCGTGTCATATGATGAGATTGGAGGCGAGTGCCCACGATCTAAAAGTAAGTAAGGCAAGAGGCAAATACACCTTAGCATTTGAAAGTTAGGCAAAGAGGCGAATCGCCATGTCAATAAAAGTAGGTATAAATGATGTGAATTATCTTATGAAGAATGAATAACTTATTGTCGCTAGATGTAGATGACCCAAGTCTTGACTAAGGATGAGTAAGGTTTCTTGAGAAGTATTCCTTTATTCTTATTATGAAATTGATTTATGTGTATTGATTATGCTTATGGTTTGTATTGACTAACAATGATGTTGATTTTTTTTATGCTAGCTATCATATTTAGTACATAATTTTACTAACACATACTCTTGCCTACATTCTTATCAAATGTAGGGTCCAGCGACAGATTCTCACACTCGTTGCTAGCTTCATTGTTGATCAAGGAAGTGAAAATTTGGCGAGTCCTCATTGTGTTCGAGGATGTGATCACCACTTTATTTTACGTCTTTCTTTTATGTCTTGTACTATTGTATGGGCTGTGACCCAAGACTTTATTCATGTTGGTTAGATGGTTTGAGACTATGGTATTAGACTTCCGCTCATTTTATAAAATAATTTGATTATGTTGAAACGTTTTAAATTCCCACTCATTTCTATTACTTTATGTTATGATATGCTAAGTGGCTTGTATGGGGCCTCTCAGGGTCTTATACGCCGTGTTTCATCTTGGGGGTACCCCTGGGTCGTGACAGACTTGGTAATCAGATCACAAGGCTTATAATAGTTCTAGGATATGTCAAACCACGTCAAGTAGAGTCTTGTTCATAAGTGTGAAGTGCGCCAGCTTTATGAATGAGAGGCTACTAGATGTTTAGGAAACTTCACTCCTTCATTTCTCTAAGTCGTGGCATTGAGTTTAACTCTATAAGGTCTTTCTCCTAATCCTTACCCGATGGTTTTCAGGATATGACTACTAGAAGGGCTAATGCTAGAAGGACTGAGGGAGACAATGTGGGTCAAGAAGTTCCTCCCCAACCTCCTCCTCAAGCTACGATTGATCCTTTGACTGAGAATGTAACCAATGCGGAGTTTAGGTCGGTTGTCCAAGTGTTGGCTCAAGCCGTGACGGCCCAAGCCAAAAGAGAGGTGGTAAACCCCGTGAACCCAAATGTGGGTACATCGGCGGCAAGAGTGAGGGACTTTACAAGGATGAACCCTCTAGAATTTTATGGCTCCAAAGTTGAGGAAGACCCTCAAGAGTTTATCGACGAGGTCTACAAGATACTTGCTATTATGGGAGTGACACCGGTAGAGAAGGCAGAATTGGCCACTTATCAACTCAAAGGGGTTGCTCAGATTTGGTTTAATCAATGGAAAGAGGCAAGGTTGGAAAAACTGGGTCCCATAGAATGGGAAAGGTTCAAAAGTGCTTTTCTTGATAGGTTCTTTCCTCTTGAGATGAGAGAAGCCAAGGTGCTTGAGTTCATCAACCTTCAGCAAGGAAATATGAGTGTAAGGGAATATGCTTTGAGGTTCAGTCAACTATCTAAATATGATCCTTCTATTATGGCGGACCATAGGACCAAGATGAGTAAGTTTGTGTCGGGTGTGTCCGACTTGGTAGTCAAAGAATGCCGCACCGCTATGCTTGTTCATGATATGGACATTTCTTTCCTTATGATGCATGCCGAACAAATTGAGGAAGAAAATCTCAAAGAAAGATCTAGGGAAGCAAAAAGGGCAAGAATGGATGATAACATTCTAGGTCTGGTGGACGGGGTCGTTCAATGTTCCAGACAAAGTTCTCCGAGCAAGGTTCTTAAAATGCTCCTCCAAGGTCTAACAATGAAATGGTGTCTAACCCTAAACCTCAAGGAGACAGTAGTAGATCCTCGATGCCTACTTGTGCTAAGTATGGAAGGAATCACGAGGGTAAGTGTTTAGCGAGCTCTAATGCTTGATTTGGGTGTGGTAAGATGGATCACAAGATAAGGAATTATCCTTCGGTAGCTTAGAATGAGGGAGATAATCTTTGTAGGGCTCAACCCAACCCCTCATCCGGTCCAAGTGGTTCGGGTGCGAATGCTCCTAAGCAAAATCGATTCTATGCTCTTCATACTAGAGGTGATCAAGAGAGTTCCCCGGATGTGGTGACCGGTATGTTAAAAGTCTTTCAAATAGATGTTTATGCTTTGCTTGATCCCGGTGCTACTTTGTCCTTTTTAACTCCTTATGTGGCCATGAGGTTTGATGTGCTTCCCGATGTGCTATTAGAACCTTTTTCTGTCTCTGCCCCTGTTGGTGATTCTGTTCTGGCTAAGAGGGTCTATAGGATATGTCCCGTTTCCTTGTCCCATATAGTTACTCTTGTTGACTTGGTAGAACTTGATATATGAGACTTTGATGTCAGACTTTGGATTGATTGTTTGCATTCATATTATGCTTCTATAGATTGTACTCGGGTAGTCAAATTTCAGTTTCCAAATGAGCCTATCCTAGAGTGGAAGGGGGAAATTCTAGGCCTAAGAGTCAGGTTGTCTCTTGTCTAAAAGCTAGAAAGATGATCTCTAAGGATTGCATCTACCATATAGTTAGGGTGAGGGATGTAGATTCTGAAACCCCTTCCCTTGAGTCGGTCTCGGTCGTTAATGAGTTTTTGAAAGTATTTCCCAATGATTTGCCTGCTATTCCTCCCGAAAGGGAAATAGACTTCGGTATTGACCTAGTCCTCAATACACAACCTATCTCTATTCCTCCTTATAGAATGGCTCCGGTTGAACTTAAGAAGTTGAAAGAACAATTGAAGGATCTATTGGATTAAGCTTTCATCTGATCGAGTATCTCTCCATGGGGTGCTCTGGTTTTGTTTGTTAAGAAAAAATATGGTTCCCTCCGAATGTGTATCGATTATCGACATTTGAACAAGGTGACAATTAAGAACAAGTATCCTCTCCCAAGGATTGGTGATTTGTTTGACCGGCTTCAAGGTGCAAGTTATTTCTCTAAGATTAATCTCCGATCGGGTTATCACCAATTGAGGGTGAAAGATGATGACATATCGAAGACGGCTTTCCGAACTCGGTATGGTCATTATGAATTTCTAGTAATGTCATTTGGTTTGACTAACGCTTCGGCGGTGTTAATGGACTTGATGAATAGAGTGTTCAGACAATATCTTGACATGTTTATGATTGTGTTTATCGATGATACTTTGATCTACTCAAGAAGTGAGAGTGAGCATATTGATCATTTGAGGATCGTATTGCTAATCCTTAAGGACCAACAACATTTTGCAAAGTTTAGCAAATGTGAATTTTGGTTAAGGTCCGTAGCTTTCCTTGGTCATTTGTGTCCAACAAGGGTATTGAGGTAGATCCTAAAAAGACGGATGTGGTCAAGAGTTGGCCTAGACCTCTATCACCTTCAGATATTAGAAGCTTTTTGGGTTTGGCCGGTTATTATAGAAGGTTTGTTGAAGGTTTCTCTTCAATTGCCTCTCCTTTGACGGCTTTGACTCAAAAGAAGGCTAAGTTCATATGGTCGGAAGCGTGTGAGAAAAGTTTCCAAGAGTTGAAGGATAGACTTAGTTCCACACCGGTGTTGACCTTACCGGAAGGGACGGATGGGTTTGTGGTTTATTGTGATGCCTCGAGAATCGGTCTAGGTTGTGTGCTAATGCAAAATAGGAAGGTTATTGCCTATGACTCAAGGCAACTTAAAGTTCATAAGAAGAATTATCCTACACGACCTTGAGTTAGGGGCGGTTGTATTTGCTTTAAGGATTTGGAGACACTATTTGTACGGAGTTCATGCTGATGTGTTTACCGATCATAAGAGCTTGCAATATATGTTTAGTCAGAAAGACTTGAATCTTCGCCAAAGAAGGTGACTTGAGTTATTGCAGGATTATGACATGAGTGTTCGTTATCACCCCGTCAAAGCTAATGTAGTAGCGGATGCTCTTAGTAGGTTATCTATGGGTAGTGTTGCTCACATCGATGATGATAAGAAAGACTCTACAAAAAAAGTGTGAATTACATGGGGATTTTCTTGGGGATTAGTATGAAAATCCATAGGTATTTTCCTGCAAATTTTCATACTAATTCCCAGGAAAATCCCCGTGTAATTCACACTTTTCTTTTAGTGAGAATTGGTATGAGATGTACATAGATTGGCCCGTTTGGGTGTTCGGTTGAAGGACTCTACCAAGGGTGGTGTCATGGTTCATAATGGTTCCGAATCATCTTTTGTGAGTGATGTGAAAGCTAAGCAATGTCTAGATCCGATCATGGTAGAATTGAAAGAAGAGGTACTCAAGAAGTCCGTTGAGGCTTTCTCCCAAGGGGGAGATGGGGTACTTAGATACCAAGGTCATTTATGTGTTCCGAATGTTGATGACTTAAGGGAACAAGTTTTGGCAGAAGCCCATAGTTCTCGATATTCCATTCATCCGGGAGCCAGTAAGATGTACCGTGACTTGGGGGAAGTCTATTGGTAGAATGGGATGAAGAAGGACATTGCGAGATTGTGGCTAAGTGTCCAATTGCCAACAAGTGAAAGTTGAGCATCAGAAACTTGGAGGTTTATCTCAAGATATTAGCATTCTTACTTAGAGGTGAGAAAATTTGAATATGGACTTCATAGTAGGGTTGCCACGAACTCGGTGCCAATATGATTCGATTTGGGTCATAGTAGACCGAATGACGAAATCGGTCCATCTCATTCCCGTCAAGGTTTCTTATGTGGCGGAAGACTATGCCAAATTGTATTTGAGGGAAATGGTAAGATTGCATGGTGTGCCTTTGTCCATTATCTCCAATAGAGGTACTAGGTTTACTTCTCAGTTCTGGAAGTCATTCCAAAAAGGTCTTGGCACAAAAGTGAATCTTAGTACGACTTTTCACCCAAAAATCGATGGGCAAGCGGAGCGCACGATCCAAACTTTAGAGGATATGTTGAGAGTATGTGTCATCAATTTCAAGGGAAGTTGGTATGATCATTTTTCATTGATAGAGTTCGCCTATAATAACAGTTACCATTCTAGTATTGGCTTGACCCCCTTTGAAGCTCTTTAAGGTAGGAGGTGTAGATCTCCTATAGGGTGGTTTGAAGTGGGTGAGGTTGCCTTGATCGGACCCGAGCTAGTTCATGAGGCTATGGAAAAGGTCTGGCTTATTAGATAGAGGTTGAGAACAGCCCAAAGCCGACAAAAATCCTATGGTGATGTTAGAAAAAGAGACCCTGAGTTTGAGGTTAGTGATTGGGTCTATTTGAAAATCTCACCCATGAAGGGTGTGATGAGATTTGGGAAGAAAGGGAAACTTAGTCCCCTACACGTAGGCCCGTATCAAATCTTGAGACGTGTTGGTAAGGTTGCTTATGAACTTGATTTGCCAAATGATTTGGCAATGCTGCATCCGGTGTTCCATGTCTCTATGATTAAGAAGTGTGTTGGAGATCCGACATCCATAATTTCCCTTGAAGGTTTAGGAGTTGATGAAAGTCTCTCTTATGAGGAAGTTCTGGTAGAGAGTTTAGACCGACAAGTTAAGAGATTGAGAAACAAGGAAGTCGCTTCCATGAAGGTCTTGTGGAGAAACCACTTAGTTGAGGGTGTCACTTGGGAGACCGAGGCAGATATGAAGTCCCGATATCCTCATCTTTTTCCTTCTACTCCTATTCTAGCTTGAGGTAATGAATTTCCTCTTGGTTTGTTCTATGTTTAGAAGTCATGTGTGTTTTATGTGTTTCCATGATTTCTTTATATGCATGTTCATCAAAAAACTTAAGTCTTGAAAGAAATGACTTATGTGAATTGTTTTCCTCATGTTGTTGTGCATTGAGTATGAATTGCCTATAGACTTCATGAGATGAGTTGATGAGCATGCTTTAGATATGCTTTTTGAGATTGAATTGCATATGAGATCCACGAGATTGTGTTGAGCATGCTTTTATGTTTGGAGATGATAGTACCTCCTTGAAGTAAGCAATTTGAAATTTCATGCATATTGGGTTGTTAGATGTAGGGGTGTACAAGTCAAACCGTAAAGTCAAACCGAACCGATGAACCAAATCAAACCGAAAAAAACCGATTTGTGGTTTGGTTTGGTTGGTTTGGCGGTTGAAAAAAAAATCGACCACTCTTGGTTTGGTTTGGTATTAAATGAAGAAAAGTGAAATCGAACCCAAATAAAACTGACAGAATATATATATATATATATATATATATATATATATATATAATTTTATTTTATTTATAGATAAAAAATATTATTTATAATGTACTTTGTTAATATATTTTTAGTTTGTTTAGAGTTTTCAATGTTTATATATTTTATTTCAAATTTAGACTTGTAAAATTTGTAAATATTTTATTTTGTATTAAGATCCGAAGTTACAATTATATTGTTAAAGTTTTTCAAATTCGAAGTTAACAATTTACTTTGTAAATATTTTGTTTTGTATTCAGTTTGTCTGTAGCCTTTAATCTTTTTAATTTAACATAATGAACGTTGATATTTCAGAAAAAATATATTTTGTACTCATGTGAATTTTACCGTCTTTTCAAAAATTTATATTCATTTAACATTTTTTAAGTTTAGCTTATCACACGGGTAAGATCTCTTTTTCAAATACCGTATAGTTGTAAAAAATCGAAAAAACTCGAAAGAACCGACTAGATGTAGTTCCTACTTCCTTATAGTGCATTGAGTATGCTTGGCTTGGAGTTGATGTTTCCTCCTAAGTTGTGTGCATTTTGATAAGTTGAATGCATGATGGGCTGCTAGTCTTGAGTGTTTTCATTGGAAAACGTGCTTAGAATATCATTCGAGGACGAATGATCCCAAGAGGGAGATAATATAACACCCCGGAATCAAAAAGAGGCAAAAGTAGCAATTTCAGGAAATTGCAGGTGCCATCCACGACCTACCACCCACGGCCTGTGGACTGAGCCATGGACCATAGGGAGGGTCCGTGGCTGATCACCTCCGGTTAGAGTTTAGGCCTCAGGACCACGACATGACCAACAGACCGTCTGTTAGACTACGGTCCGTGGTCCAAGGTCCGTAGGTCGAGGTCTAGAAATCAAGTCTTTGACCACCGAACCACGCTTGACGAGGATGGGTCTATCCTCGGTCCGTCAGTCGTGGTCTCGTGGGTCAGGCCTTGATGGTTATTTTAGAGGCATATAGGTCTTTTCCGGTTTTAATTAAATCAATGTGGTATCATTTTGCCAAAGTCTAGAACACCTATATAAGTCTTTTTAACCCCCAAAATCCCTCATTCAAGTCATTCTCTCAAATCCCAAAAGAATTCCCAAAACTTCTCTAAAAAATTCTCTCTCTAGAAGTTGTAAGAAGAAGGAAGAAATTGAAGCTAGGTCAAGTTCAAATCTCTAATCTTCAAGATTGTGAGGGATTTGTAATCAAGGTATGATAGCTTTTCATCCATGGATCTCTTCCATTCACGGAGTCCCCTAGAATTCCCCCAATTTGATGAAGAATTCCCCAATTCTAGTTAGGGTTTCTTCCAATGTTGTGAGTTATGATGATTGTTGATCCAATTGAGTGGATTGTGATTGTTTGTGATAGAATTAATAGAATTACATGTTTTTAGAGTGAATTTACATGTACCCATGCTTATTCCATGAATCTAACCTAGAATTGATATAGTTGGATTGAAGCTATGAAAGGAAACTTTGTGGGTTTAGGCTTGTCCTTATAGGATTTATGAATTATGGTTAGAATTTCTTGAGAATAAAGCATAGATGACGATCATGAGATCTAGGGCTTTGAGAGTAAAGCTTATGATATGAATTATTGGTAATTGATGTTATTGTTGAGGAAAGGATACTTCCCACATGAATTACTTAATCATGGATGTATGAATGTGAAATGTTTACTCACATGAATGATTCTAGGTTGAAATGATTGCTCACCTAAAATGAATCTAGACTAAAATATTATGTAATTGATGAGGCTAGAGGTGATTACCCTTGACCTCTATATGAAAGGATATGAGGTGATTCCCATACTCCTTAGAATTGAACAAGAGGTAAGTCCCCACGTTCCTATATGATGAATGGACATGGAGTGAGTACCCATGCTCCTAATGAAATGATGTGGAGGCGAGTACCCTTGTCATATGATGAGATTGTGGAGGCGAGTTGATATACCGTGAGTTTACGGTATTTCTAACACATTTCACTTACAAGTTGTGTGTGTCCAGGGCCTTTTTGTATTGGTTTTTATGTGTTTTTATCATATTTGCTGGAAAGAGGTTCAGGCGTGGAAGAATAGAGACAACTGAAAGAAATGCAGAAAAGGGCATTCACGGAGGTGATCTACGGACTGTAGGTCCATTGACGGTCCGTAGGTGATGGCCGTAAATCAGCAGGCAACGTATGGAAGACAAATCAGGGAAATCTGACCAAGTGTGGGACCACGGTATCCATTGACGGTCCGTAGATTGATCTACGAACCGTACTGTTGATCCGTAGATTGATACTGCGAGGTTCCAGTACCTGATTTATGAAGATTCTAAGTGTGGAGCTACGGAGGGGATTGACGGACCGTAGATCAATCGACGGTCCGTACTGCAAGTCCATCGTTTGCTTCAGAGAAGCTGATTTTTGGAAGCTGAAATATTTTCTAAGTCCTAGCTTACGGATGGGACTTACGGACCGTAGATCCATCGACGGTCCGTAAGTCAGTCTCATGGAATGAAGACGCGTGCCTGAACAAACTTTCCTTAATTTGTTTCCCTTTTTAATTTAGGATTTGTTTTCTATAAATAGGGCATGTAAACCTCATTTTTGGGGGTTAGACATTATTATTCTAGTTTTACTTTGTGACTTTGGAGATTGATTTGCAACCCTAGCAATTATTGATTTTCTAAGTTCGTCTTGAAGATTTTGGCTTTGCAATTCAAGTTGAATTTCTGGGTTTATTATTCTCTTTACGTAAGTTCATGATTTCTTTATCTAAAA
>JAJOOR010039757.1:0-10468 GCA_036250505.1 Solanum acaule | reverse complement strand
CTATTTCTATTTCTATTCCTATTCCTATTCTAATAGGATTGTATAAACCTATTCCTATTTTTATAGGATTGTATAAACCTATTCCTATTCTAATAGGATTGTATAAACCTATTCATATTCTAACAGCATTGATGGTCTGGTTAAGAATGCTGCAAGAAAGATCGAGGCCTATGACATGACCCGTAAATCCATTGCAAGTTACACCATCCCATTGACAACAATCTCCTCTAACATTCCAGGACAAAGTCTTGGCTCGGGTCTCATTGTCACGGTCATGTATATTTTGATCAACAACTGTGAGGCCTTTCTTAAATTGAAGCAAATAAAAAGCGTCATCGCAGGCACAGAGATGTTGCCCAGCATATGTGAGCTGAGATTGCTGGACAAAAAATATAACAAATGAATAGAAGCAGAAAGCAATAAGCAATTGTTGGTACTTCATATCTTATTTAGCTAGGAGCTTGTAGTCAATCTTTATATACATACAGTGTGATAAATAATGCATTATTGTTTTTGACTCAAGTAGTTTCCACCTTTATGTAGTCACACAACTTTGCTACCACTGATACAATTTATTTTTTTTCAAAAGTGTACGCGTTTATCTTTTTAATTAAAAAATTGCCACTAATTAAAAACCATAGAAAAAGCTTTCTTCTAATGCAATTATATAGATGTTTCCATCTAATTCAACTTTGAGCTATGATTTGTATTGCACTTTAATTTATAGATGATTCCAAATCAATTTAACATTCAAAACTAGTGATCCACTAGCCTCAAACAAATTCAAGAATGCTAATGTGAAGAATTTGTTGTACTTAAATTGTGGCGGAAAAAACAACTTAAAATTATAAAATAGTAAGTTGAATGCACTATTAATATAAGAAATCAAACAGAGTACTTCGAATTCAAATAAACATCAAAGAAGATATATACCAAAAAATAATATATATCGATTTCAAATATACATAGGTTTTATCATATCATAATGCACAAAAAGGATGAAAAAGATAGATTACATCACGTTCACACATTATAACATAATGAACTATTCTAATTTTACTTAATAAATCATTATATATAAGAGCGGTATTTATAGGTTCACAAGTGATTATTAGACTTAGATGTATGAACTATACTTAATCAATCAACCATCTAGAACAACTAAAAGACAACAATGAACATGACTAAACTTGTGATAAACTAAAATACATGCACTTAATCACCTGGATGACCAAATTTGTCTTATATATATTCTCCGTTAATCTATCGGCTCATAAAAATTATTAACATTATCTTTTATTTTAAATATATCTAGTACATGAATTAAAACGATTAAAATGTGTTTTTCGTACTAACAGTAAAAATCCGTCAAACACGTTTGAACATTTTCACTTGCTCATTCATAAGCATATTTCCATTAATGGTTTGCTTCACAATGCATATGCTATCTTTACCCTATGCATGGACATTTAGGCCTCATTTTATCTTTGTTAAGATTAAGATTCTGAATGAATATTTATATTAGTGTTAATGGCTAATAATGATGATGACGATAGTTGTGAAGATTTTGAATCTGAATGAATATTTAAATGTTTAAAGTTATATTAGTGTTAATGGCTAATAATGATGATGACGATAGTTATGACAGTAGAGATAATTTTTATTGTAGTGATTGATGTGATAGTCACAAATCACAATTGGTAATAGTGAAGTGGTTGGGATGATAAAATTGGTTATATGTTAATAATTGGTTGTGTGGTGATAGATTAACGATATGTTAGTGACAAATGGTGATGTTGCTAATTGTAACTATGGAGATAGTAAGTATGGTAGCGATTGATAGTAGTGACTGACCGTGCTAGTGGTTTCAAGTGGTGGTTGACGATTGACAACAATAATGGTGGTTGACAATTGTGGTAGTGATGGTTATGACAATAGGTGGTTACAACTGATGATGGTTAGTAGAGATATGGTAAAGAATATCCACATAAAGATATATAAACTGTCATGATCCGATTTCTCAGGTCATGCTGGCACCTAATACACCCCCACCAGTAGATAAGTTTAACCCGTAGCCCAGCACCATAAGCAACGGACTACCAGGTTTCTGAGGGTAGCAGCCCATAGTACACAATTAATTACGCGCTCGTTATGAAGTCGATGTAACATGGTTATCAGAAGGTATTTCAACTAGGGAACTAAAATCAGCTGAAATTTGAACAGTCACCTGGAAGGAGGTATTTCTGAAAGAACCCACTCAGCTTATGTCCTGACACTTCGAGAACGTACTTCCAGCTCTCCAAGACAACACTGCAGCGGGCATGTCTCTTGGTTCAATAGATCATACACATATATAGATTACATAGAGACCCAAGACTCTCATTCTGCTATCCTTAGGTTACGTAGCAGTTAACATGCCATTGTCAGCTAGATGAATTAATGCCCATAAATTAGTCAAAATCTAAAATCCGCTCAACACTTCACAATTTTTAAATTCTTAGTGCATCGTTGCTTCAAATGGAAGATGCAAGGAAAAGCATACTTACCTATTATCGCCAGTTGCACATATACATGTGTATGAACAATGCCTACCGCCGCCATACATGTAGATACAGGTAAGAAACATGCTTTCTAACTGATATTCTTTCCTCCCTATCGTTGTTTTCCTCATAACCTACACAAAAGAATGCAACTGGTAGTAAAAAGACAAGAGAATAGGTGGAGAGCAGATAATATACTAGGACACCCATAGCTAAGAAACACAATAAGAAAGATACTAAAGAAATTATGCCATGGATAATCCCTAGAAAATGATGGAAAGAGTAAGTGATACACTAGGAATAAGCTGCATCTACAACAGCCAGATTAACTATACACGGGAGTGTGGAAAACCTTGCTAAAGCAAATATATCACTAAACCTTTCAAGTGCTTTCCCAGCATTACATAGTATAATTCTTCCATTTATAGGGGAAAGAAATTGGTTTCATATTTGATCGATATTCAAACACGTAAAACATTTAACTGCCGCCAACCAAGGTCAACCTTGTCTCAACCAATTGAAGCATCACTCTCGTATTAAAGAGCCTACTGATTCAACAACTCAAAGAATACAACAAGAAAACACCCATCGAATACAAACATTTACTCTCTTTTTTCAGGGTGAATACAAACATTTATCTCAAACTGTAAGGTGATAGAAGCAAAGATTTGCACATTCCTTAAAGGATTAGAAGATGTTTCTGATTATTTACCCCTAAACACCAATGTTGTGTTTGAATTTGTTATTTGGTGGGGTTGACATAAAGACAAGTTAAACAAGAAAAGGAAGTATAGAAATACAAGAGGATCAACAATCCTGCTGAAAAGACAAATCACAAAAAGAACATAAGTCAAAAACCTGTCATGGCATGCTGACTTGCAAGTTGATATATATCAACATTCGACTCTCAGAATCATCAAGAATATATAAGAAATAAAAACCTTGGGCAAAAATGTTGCAAGTTTTTATGTGAAAAAAGATGTCTCGATTTCCAAATGTCTTGACAATTTCTTTTTATAACTGAGAAATCCCCGAAGGCTAGCTACCACATAGTTCAAAACATGGTGGATAATGGGCCTGCCATTCTACCTTTCTCCACTTAAATACAAGGATTTCGTCCACAACAATGTCCAAACTCATGATATGCACCTAATCAACATATCACGCACTACACTTGAAAAAAAGAAGGGGGTCAATTTAGGCTCGTTCCCTTCCACTGCATAGCCGCGCTAGCAGGTACTACAAGCCCTCTATTCCACGCATCTAACCAGCTCGCGGCATAGCAGTTACATTCACTGGAGATGCTCACCTTTGTTTGAAATGAAGATGGATGAACAGGCACTTGAACCTGGAACTGATGAAATTCAGGGAAAACATGGAAGCAGTCACTATATTGGGGGGCAAGACATGACAACGACGTAAGAAAAAAGTAGATCAGAAAGCGCCTTCTAAACTACCCCATTTATCCCAAAGAGAAGGGGCCTATGTATTTGCATGACCCCTGCAAATTTAACCCTATCTATACCCAGAGCCACTCCCCTAGCGGCTCTACTAAACCAAAGCCTTGCGGGCTGTCTTGACAAAATATTTTACAGTAAGTTGCAGGTACCCAATAAGAGAAGTACAAGATCTAATTAGGAAAATATGCAGGATATTTTTAACAAAATTAAGAAGACTAAATGAAAGTTTCCATGAAAAAGTAAAACAATACTGACCTCAACATGCGCTTCAGAGATTAGCATATTGAATCAGAGCAAGCTCTAAGTCGGACTTCATAAAACAGCAAACAGTTAGAATAGGGTGCAATGTGTTAAATCTGTCTGGAACTCACAGGCATAACGAGTCAACAACCACTGTAAGAGTTTGAACTCCAACAAGAACTGCTTCAGGCATGAAGATCAGCTGAATGTCATCTTTCCAAATTTGAAAAAAGCTACCGACAAAAAGATATTATTGGGCAGGAAAATTGATGATAGCTAGACACTATGGATAGCTTTGAACTACCATCATCATTTACTAAATAACTACTTGCAAACGAACATGTTGTTAGAATATGGTACTCATAATTTATTCATTTTAAAACAGCTAACATATCTTGTACAAATAGTAAGATTATACAAAGACTGTATAATCATCCATAATTACAGGACTGTAAAGAGACCAAACCTACAGCTCCACTATCATCTAGAAGGAGTTTAAAACATAAAAAATTGAATCAAGATCTTCTACACATGTTCCTTTACACCAAAAATACAAAAGTACCAAACACTTCAACTTCATCTTCTGGATATGACTTGATTTATCGTCAAAGCATCTTTTGTTCCTTTATTCCCATATTGTCCACTAAATAGAGGTTGGAATGAGCTTCGATCTCTCCTTCTGGCTTGAGTTGCCTCTAAGATTATTTTCTTGATGCAACTTATTCATCAGCATTTTTGCTGCTCAACAAATAACACACTGCCTAATTACTCTGCAGCAGCTAGAGTACAACTTCTTGTTGATCAGCCAATCAAGTATATAAAAAGAACCTATACCTAGTGAAATAAGTTTACAAGGTAACACTAACTAGTAAAAAATCAAAAGAATAAAGATAAAAGAACAGTTTGCAGCCTACAAAACACGAACATCGATGGCAATGGAATTTGAGTCGCTTTTTGAGCGATCAAGTTGGAAGATGCAAACATCTCCTACTTTTAGCTTGTTGCTTGAAAAGAAATAATGCCAGCCTCTTGTAATACAAGCATATAGAGTCTTCCCACCATTGCAAATTCTCAGACTCACAGGACATGATTTACCCGACGGGCCTGTTAACGTCATGGTTGTATTCTGAAAGAGTGCATTCGACTGACAAAATTCTGTGGGTATATGCTGTCATAAGAGCACATTAAAGAAATTTAGGAAAAGATCATATTGGATATGTTTAGGCACTACAATACAAAATTCATTGTTTGTGTTGTCAAAGGTTTGGATAAAAGAAAATAAGAGTTAAAAGCTCACCATATAAGGAGAACGTTTTCTCACGTTATATTCTTTTATTCTTGCCGTAAACTCAGAACTTCCTTTCATGCATTGGTAGTGAGGTTGATCTCCCTCAAGTTTCCTTTTCTCTACAGAAGTAAGAAATAGAGCATCAAACCCAAATGAAATGTACATTGGACCACTCCTCTAGATTACCCTCCTTTCCACTTCACTGAAATACTCATCATAGACATGGCTTTAACAATGTTACAAAAGATGAAATTTTTCTTATTCCATATCAATTTATTGATTGCCATAACAGTACCTTCCTTTTTTTGACAAGATTGATTGCCATAATAGTACTAAAATAATTATACCAAGTTAAAGTATAAGCAATAGTACAACTACAAGCATGTTTTCCTTAACAGATATGTCCCTAAATCAGACAACGTATCTGTTCATAATACACATTTTAAAATTAAAATCGACAATTTAATCTTTGTCTATATCTAAATTCAGCTTAGGAATATTAGATTCAACTGTAGGGAAGTGAAACAAAAGAATCTGGAGTGTTTCTTTTAAAGGTAAGGTGTTTGGTTGGTGTCAGCTTGATCTTAGGCAGGAATATAATTTCTTACTATAAATGAATCAATGTGACTAGTAAGCTTTATACGCCCAATAGAGGAAAAATAACAATTTTAGGGAAATTACCTATTCCGGACTGACCAGATTTCACCTTTTTCTTTTTCTCCTGGGAAGGTACTACTTCGCTCTTTTCCAACAACTTCTTATCACAGCCAGTTGAATCAAGAAGGGTAACACTGAAACTCATGTTACCCAAGTGCTCAAACACAGCAAAATCTCCAACTCTTAGGTCATGATTTTGCACAAATTCCTCCCAACCCTTATCAAACGAGATAATGCCCTTCTCGGATCGATTAATTTCAACATTCCATGTATCCTTGCCCTTTATTATTGTCCCCTTTTCTGATTTATCCCCTTTTAGCTTCGGAAAAAAAGCTGGTGGAATTGTCTGCAATACCAGGTGAATTGAACAAAAATTGGAAAAATAAAATAAAATTGATACTACCAAAAACACCATTAATTCTGGAAGTTCCTCTTCCGTTCATATAGAAAATTGATACTACCCAAAAAAAAATTAGGAAACAATAGAAAGAAATGGCAGTAGTATCTTACAAGTTTAGAGTGAAAACCAGGCACCATGACCTTGAAGAAACGTCTGCTAATCGGAAGTTCCGGCGAAGAAGATTGCATTGTTAAATTCGTCGGAGTATTGCTATACTCAAAACAGTTTGTTTGTTTCTTTTATATTAGAGATTTTGCCAAGTTCCGTCGGAATTTATTTGAGGGGAAAGTCGTAATATAGCAAGGGTTCCGTCGTAATTAGGGGTGTGAAAAAAAAATCGAATTGACTAATAAATCAAATCGAGATTTTTTAAATTGATTTATTATTGTTAAGTTATTGGTATTTGGGTTAACATGTATATTAGATTACTGACTAAACTGATAACCCATTAAGATTATAGTATATCTATATAAATATTATTAAATTGTTATATTGGTATCTTAGTGGTTAAATCGATAGCTCATTAAGATTGGAGTAATACATTTATATAAATATCAAAATTTTAATATCGGTATCTTACTAGTTACAATCTTTATCTCTAATTACTTGTCCACTTTTGAATTGACACACTATTAAAAAAACTATTTTACTTCTATTAACTATGAAGTGAATGAATTAAAATTTTAAATTTTTTTAAAAGTTCTACATTTTTCAAAGTAATTAATTGAGAGTATAATAGATAAAAAAATTGTCCTTTCTCAATTTGTCAAAATAGACAAGTAAAAAAGGAAAAGTGGACAAATAATTAGAGACATAAAGAGTATTATCTTTGTCATTTAGCCTTTAATTCACATTATTGTTAAAGTTCTTTTATTGTGTTGTACTTGTATAGTTCTTTTCCGGTTAGTCACTACTGCATCTATTTTATGAGCATTATATAAGGTTACATTATTGTCATGTTGCGCCTAATTGTTGGAGAAGTTATATATTTATTTTATGAGATTTTTTTTATTAAATCGAAAATCAAACTGTTAATGTCCAATAATTGATAAATTGAAAACTGAAAAAAAAATATCTTATTAGTTGATTATTGATTTAGCTTTAAAAATTGATAAATCAAATCGATAATAGATGAAATCGAACCAAACCAATCGAAACACACCCTTAATCGATATTGTTTTAGAGGAAAAGGCGTGATATAATCCCTCGTCAACATTATGAAAATTGTTTATTTTAGAGGAATATACATGAACTATTTTCATAATGTTAACTTGGGGTTATATCACGCTAGAGTTATGATACATATTTCAGCCATAAAGTTATCAATTATGTCCCATTGAATTTTATATATACTACTATTATAAATATCATCATCAAATTTTAAGAATTAGTACAAGTGAAACAATCCTACACATACTCAATGGGACATTTATACATATACTAGATATAAAGTGTACATGCTAACACAGGCCCAATATATTATTTTTTTATTTCATTTTATGTGATATAAATAAAATTTAAAGAGTCAATTAAATTTTGATATGATTTTTAAATATTTAAGTTGTTAATTATTGTAATTTTTACGTAATTTTTAAATAATATATATTACTTTCATTGTCCCAATATATGTAGCACAAATAGAATTTCAAGAGTCAATATGTTGTTAATTATTGAGATTTATAATATTTTTTACGTAGTTTTCAAATTAAATAATACATGTTACTTCTCTTGTCCCATTTTATGTGACACGAATATATTAATTTTAGTTGTCAATTATCATGATTTATAGTATTTTTTATGCAATTTTTAAATATATTAAAAAAATTAAAAAATAAGACAAACAAATTAAAATGGAGAAAAAAGTAGGCAAATATATATGTAAGTGTGGAACCACACAGGTGAAGCAGGCAGACCGCCACATGTGTGGTTATCCACACTTATATATAAGCAGTAGATTTGTTTGTCTCGCTTTATGTGACACAGATAAAATTTAGAGAGTCAATTAAATTTTGATATGATTTATAAATATTTTAAGTTGTTAATTATTGTAATTTTTACGTAATTTTTAAATAATATATGTTACTTTTCTTGTCCTAATATATGTAGCACAAATAGAATTCCAAGAGTCAATATGTCGTTAATTATTGAGATTTACAATTCTTTTTACGTAGTTTTCAAACTAAATAATACATGTTACTTCTTTTGTCCCATTTTATGTGACACAGATATATTGATTTTAGTTGTCAATTATCATAATTTATAGTATTTATATGTGATTTTTAAATATATTAAAAAAAAATTTAAAAAAACAAACAAATTAAAACGGAGAAAAAAGTTGGTAAATATATATATGTAAGTGTGGAACCACACAGGTGAAGCAGGCATGTTGACCTCTAAGGCTGGGACCGGAACGGGTTGTACCGGTACCGTTTCGGTACCATTCTGGTCCGGCAGTATTTGGGACGGGATGGGATACATTGAACCGGTACACAGAACGGAACAGTATCATGATTTGGTATCGGTATACCGGTATCGATTCATCCCAGTTCATTCCGGTTTGGTCCGGACCCGGTAAATCATTTTTAATTAAAATAAAAAATAATATTTTTGTCATTATTTACTTTTATTAGCATTTATTTTTTGTTTATTTAATTTTTTTAAATTACAAACTTAAGTTATTTAACTTATAAGTTATAAGTATAACTTATAAACTTCAAAAGATTCAAATCTTTAAAACTCATAACATAACTACATAAGCTCAAAAACTTTTTAAAAAAACTTTATTAAACTTAACTTACAAATTTATATACGTAAAAATTAAAAAAAAATCTTTAAAATAAACTTAAGTAAAATTATTATAAATTTTAAAACTTAATTACTATAAACTAATATAACTTAGAAAAATAAAATATACATTCGTATTTTCGTAATTCAAAATAACTCAAAAAAAAACAATTATTTTTTGAAATAGCTATATGTGCCGTACCGTTTATCCCATCCCATTCCGTTCCGGTCCGTCCCGATTCTATCCCGATATATAGTGGGATGGGATAGAACTGAGCCTCCATCCCGGTAGTTCCGGTCCGATTCATCCCGGCACCGGTCAACAACCCGGTCAAACCGTCCCATTCCGATCCGATACCGATTCGTTCCGGCCCGGTGGTCCCATTCTGATCCGCTGCCCAACCTTAGACTGGTTATCCACACTTATATATAACTAATAGATTATGTGACACAGATATATTAATTTTAGTTGTCAATTATCATAATTTATAGTATTTTTTATGCTATTTTTAAATATATTAAAATTAAAAAAATAAGAAACCACACAGGTGAAGCAGGCATGTTGACCTCCACCAGTGTGGTTATCCACACTTATATATAAGTAGTAGATTATATGACACGGATATATTAATTTTAGTTGTCAATTATCATAATTTATAATATTTTTTATGTGATTTTTAAATATATTAAAAATTAAAAAAATAAGACAAACAAATTAAAACGGAGAAAAAAGTAAGCAAATATATATGTAAGTGTGGAACCACACAGGTGAAGTGTCACGACCTGGGATCACCCCCTAGTCGTAACCGGCGTACTCGACCTCGAAGAGGTCTAATACAAGTTTCTTAGCATTCATTCATCGCATAGACACTAAAACCATAAGGAATTAAAAACTTTCTTTACCAAGAAAATATTTCATTAAAAAAATATAATAATAGCAAGCGGAAGACTTTCTAGACTTTATACATGATGTCTCATAACCATCTAATACTTTAGAGTACAAAATTCGGGACCAATCCCATACACAACTTAAACAATACTAAAAAGACATAAAAAAACATATGGGGTATTGTCCTCGAATATATGAGGACTCACCAAG
>JAJOOR010039755.1:0-13908 GCA_036250505.1 Solanum acaule | reverse complement strand
TATATATAGTGGGACGGGATGGGACAAATTTTTGTCCCCCCAATCTCGGTCCCCCCAATCCCAGTCCCCCCAAAATCTCAGCCAATTAGTCCCCCGTCCCGTCCCGTCCCCCTTCATCCCGTCCCCCAGTCCCAGTCCCCGTCCCCTTGCCAGCCCTAGTGTTGTTGTTCGAAATAGAGGAAATGAGTATCAATGGAAGAAATGGCAGCCAAGTGGGCCACCAAGATGACAGCGACAACCTCAACGATGTCAATGAGCCGAATGTTAATGACCCGCATCTAATAGGTGGAATTGGTGCCATTCTCTTGCCTCCGATTGAGGGGAACGCTGTGTTCCACATTACAAGTACCAAGTTGCAGCTCTTGCAATTGAAAAGGTTGTTTGGTGGGTTGGCTCATGAGGATTCCCATGAGCATATTAGAAACTTTGTTGATGTTTGCGGGCCGTTCTCCTTCAAGAACATATCTCAGGAGTCGGTATGGTTGAGTTTGTTTTCATTTTCTCTAATGGGAGAAACATGCAAGTGGTTGGCTGAATTGCCAAGAGACTCCATCACTTCGTGGGAAGAGCTTGTCACCGTATTTCAAGTGTGATTTTTCCCTCCTTCGAAGATGAGGACACTTCAGGATAGCATCCAAAATTTCAAACGTTTGGAGGGTGAGCCAATTCATGAGACTTGTCTAAGATTTAAGAAGTTGGTGCTGTAATGCCCAACCCATGGTTTGCCTGACAACATTTTCTACAATACTTTTACCGAAGCCTTGATTCGTTGAAAAAGGGAGTAGATGACCAACTTTCTCCGAGAGGTTTGATGCAACAACCTTACGTGGTAGCAGCCCAGCTCTTGGATGGTATGACCAAAATAAATCGGGCATGGTACACCCACGAAGATCAGGTCTCCCCTCTCACTTTTAAATTAACCAAGGAGCAGCTAGAGAAAGACAAAGAGAGGGACCAGAATATGGCAAAGATTATGACCCAACTTGACATTTTGTCCAAAAATGTCATGGGAGCTGGTGCTAGAAGTGTCAATGATGTGGGTGTCCGGTGTGCAAATCCCAAAGAGACCAAGTTTGAAGAGTTGTATAATGAGGAGGTGAACTTCCTAGCCAACCAAGGAGGTGGTTATCATGCAAACTACCCAACGCAGGGTGGTCACCAAGGTTATAACAAGGATGATGGCTGGAGAGATCGTGATAGAGAGTGGAGGGATCGTAACCCCACTTGGAAGGAAAGGGATGGGGAGAAGGACATGTACATTCCTCCCCACGAGCGTTAAGAGCCCAAAGATTTTGAGGGTGGCCAGTCTGAGGATATGCTTTCTAGTATTCTCAACAATATTAAGGGGTCTAATAAACTTTTGAAAGAGATGAAGGAAGATGTATCGACCCTTAGCCAGACAGTTACTTCTAACTCCGTCTCTATCAAATAGTTGGAGACCCAAATGGGTCAGATTTCGTCTCATTTAAATTCGAGACAACAAGGGAGGTTGCCTAGTGACACTATGGCAAACCCCAAGAATGAATTTTGAATGAGGACTTGCATCGTTCCATGACATTAACTAAGGTGCTGCTTGGGAGGTAACCCAAGTTTTTATTTGCTTTGTCTTTGATTTTCAAAATAATCGTGTGCTGATTTTGTAGGTTGAAGTGTAGAATGTGTTTGAAAAGTGTAGGTTGGTGAGCAACATGTCCAGTCGGTGAAGCGCTGAAGAGGTTGGGGAACCTGACGTGGACCGCCGTTGGACTCAAGAACTTCTAAGGTTGGATTCTATAAAATACGGCAGGATCAGGAGCAAATCGACGAGTCGCCGAACAGGTAGGCGATCACTACTTAGACCGCCGTTTGACCCCCACATTAACTGGAGGTCCTGTAAAAATCGGTGAGGTAAGTACCCATTCGCCGTGTTGCTGGGTGGGTCGGCGAGCACTATTAATATCGCCGAAAGGGCGAGAACTGGACGGTTTTAAAGGCCAACGGTTTGAACTTTCAAACTCTTTCACATTCCCTCACTTTTTAACTTCCCAAAATCACACCCGCACTATATTTTCCCACATTTTCATGTTTTTACTACTCTTTAGTCGTCAATTGTGTGTTTGGAGTTGGAAATCTTTGCCGCCTAGCATTTTAACTTATATATTCCGCACTAAAGGTTGGTTTTCCGAACTCCAATCTCGTATTTAGCAATTTTTACTCATTTGCAATTGTTTGATCTTAGTGATGTGTGTTGGGCCTCTCTGAATCCATGTTTGTGTGTTGTTTCCCGATTTTAATTTGAATGTCTTGCCTAATATGCTTATATTGTTGATTTCCCATATTTTCGTGCTTTAAAATTAATCTAAATTGTTGGGTTGTGCATTAATGTTGTTGGGTCTAGTTGGGTGAAGTTTGAGTAACCCATAATTGTGCTGAATGATGCATTTTGCCCGATGATGGAGCGTTTGACATCATTCCTAAGGGCGTAAGTCATCAAATGGCCAATTTTGGCCAAACTAGAAGAAGTCTTAGTATTCCTGTGGCATGGGTCTTATGGGTCTAAGTTTAATTGGGTTAGTGTATGATTTTATTTTGTTTTCGGGGGCAGCGGGGTTGATTTTGAAAGTTGGGATAGAAAGTAGGCACGTTGGGCAATTTGGCGAGCTGGGTCGAGCTCGCCGAACCACTCGGCGGTTCGCCGAACCCCTCTAGATCGCCTTTACTTTCATGCTAATTTTGAGTTTAGGTTCTGTATTCCGGTGAGAAGGTTGAGTTCACCGAGTGCACTCGGTGACTCGCCGAGAGTCTTCTTTGATCGCTCTTTCTGCGCCCCTACCCCTTAAAATACACTATAACTTTCGTCGGGCTAGTCCTTGCTCACTGAATGTTGTTTCCAATTCATTGAAAGGCCCCTCCCATCACCAACAGGACAGGTTTTCTAGAAATTTTTGACCCAATCCTTTCGGCGAGCCTGATCTGGCTCGCCAAAGTGATTCAGCGACTCGCCGATCGGTTCGATGAGTCTATCTGCAACTACTTTTCTGCAACTTTTTTGGAAATGAGTCTAACACTTTTTGATGCTTTTGCATATATGGCTATACCAAAAGTGGTAGGTAGAGACATGCCGCCCCGCAAGAGGGCTAAGGGAATAACAATTGATGAGGATGCAGCTGCATCCAGGGCTAAGGTTACTAAACTACCCACCATAGGTGGGAAAGGAAAATGAAAGGGCAAAGCTCCTGTTCCTGCGTCACCGGAGGCCAGCTCTAACAGTGATGGAATCTATGCCACTCACCACACCAATTCTGAGAGTGAGGGTGAGAATCAAGATCCTCAGGCTACCACTTCTGAGCTTGATGATGATGAATTACTATCAGCCCAAAGAGCGAAGTTTTGATCCAATTGGTTGAATGATCCATCTAGGATCAGGACACCCTAGGCCTCTACTACTCCCCCTGCTCCAACATAGGTTGTGGTTCCTACACCAGCTACACATGGTCCAATTCCCAGGTCTTTGAACAGACTAAAGATTGAGGGATTGAGGACCATTATCGAAGAAAAGAGGTTGTCTACTGATGGATTTATAGATAGATACCCAGAGATCAGGAGCTGCTTGAGGTCTCACAAGTTTCAGTTGTTCACTATACCTCATGGTCCTTATGTTCCAAATTGGTTCTGGGAATTCTATACCGCCTACGAAGCCCTAGTGCCACAAGGGAAGAAGCAGGCCGCCAAATTCAAGCCGGTAGACTTTGTGGTTGTCAGAGGCAAAAAGGTAAAGTGTGATAGTGAGGATATCAATGCAGTCCTGGAATGTTCATCAAGAATTGAGGATGAATGTCAATACAAGATCAGGACTAAATCGTTGGAGAATATGAAAAAAGTGGTTGGCTCCCCTGATATCTGACGGTACTCCAAAGTGGATCGAGGTTGGAGCACACATTGAGAAGAAGGACCTCAATATAGCAGCAAGGTTGTCGTCTGGCTTTATCAGCAGTACTATTATGCCATCTTAGAACGAGTCGATTCTTTGCCACGCCAAAACAGCCTATCTTGGTTGCATCATTGATTGGACAAGGCTGAACCTGGGGATAATTATTGCACAAGAGATGGTCATGAGGGCCAAGCAGAGCCAAACTTCCTTCCCCTTTCTAGTGTTGATTACCGAGTTGTGCAGACGAGCTCGGGTGCCTAGGGATGAGAAGAAGGATGTGAAAGTGACTCCCACGTCCTGTATCGACATCCAGAGGATTGAGGCAGAGTATTTGAAGGATGAGGAAAAAAGAAGAAGGCAGCCCCGGTGGATACATCCCCGGTTGTGGATACTTAGGCATTACCTGCAAAGGCATCTTTTCCTACTCCGCCCCCTGGGAATTCAGGTATATCTAGTGCTATTCCTTCTGTTAATCCCAATTACTCTGCTGCTCCCTTGCCTCCTAAATCTCCTGCTGCTGCCCAACTCCCGTTCACCCAGGCTGCGTTGATACGGATGGGGCTACTTGCCCATTCTGCTGATAGACGCCCCTCTAGGCTTGAGTCCACCATTCCTACCCTAATCGAGAGAGCCCTTGATGATGCTGTGACACCCCTAAGGTTTACCATTGATGCCCTTGTGGCACAGATAGCGGCGTGTGAGGAAGGTCAAAGGGCCATTAAGAAGGTGACGACTCTAAAGGCCGCTATTGCTGAGCTGAGGAGAGATGTGGACTAGCTGAAGTCCACCGACATGTCGATGATTTTTAGGACAGTGGAGATCCCTGATGTGCCAGTTGATCCAGATGTGCCTCCGGCTACCACTAGAGATGAAGTTCGAACTTAGGAGGTAGCTGCTACTGAGTCTGAGGCTGAGACCGATAATGAGCTGCTTGTTGTTGATGATGAGGCTTCTTATGAGGGCCTCATAGAGATTGAGGAGGCCATGGTAGATGCAGCTTTGCACACCTCTTTGGCAGACACATTCTTGGTTGACTCCAGTAGAGCTGGTACTGCTGATGTGACTCAGGACATTGATGCCCAAGATCAGAGTGTTGCACCGGACACTGATGCCTCGATAGATGGAGTGATTGTTTAGACATGACTTTTCTTTACCTCCTTCTCTGTCATTTTCATTCACTTTTGGATGTTTTATTGCATTTGAGGACAAATTGCTTATTTTTTGTGATGGGGTGAGGTATTTCCATACCTACCTGTTGTGATTATTACTTTTGTTTATATATTGGGTTTTGTGCTGTAAATTGTGTTTTGGCACTATTTTGTGGATGTTTGAGCTTGTAGCTCCCTATTTTAATTGCAAATGGTTTTTGGACCCTTCTGAAATTTTTTGCCACCTCTTGTGTATTTAATCACAGTTGTTCTTGTGAAAATTTGATTATCGGTCTTGATCAATACCAATGACTTGAATAGTTCTCTCAATCGAACAAAAATGAATGTGCGGCTACAATGAGGGCGAATGAAGTTGCATAGGCAATATGTGAACTTTTTGCATCTCGTTGTGACTAGCCGATTATCGAATTGAGTCTCTTGTGATGAACATTGCACACTAGGGAAAGTGCGGAGTCTTGTTTGATATTGATGCCAATGCCTTGTGTGATGAGCTTACCGTGAACCATGTGCGATGACACCTAGAATTTGCCCTGTTAGTCCGGTTGACTAAGTGATGCGAGATCTTGAAATGATATGAGGCAACAATTTTAAAGAGTGAAACAATTTGACATTATACCTCTTTTATGGCCAACCTTGTGAATGTTTGAACCTTGCTTGAACCACTTTGAGCCTTGCCCTTTTCTTGAAAGGAACTTGAGCAAATGAGACCTCTCTTTACCCATTCACCCATAATCCTCATGAAGTGTGGTGTATTTGATTATCCAACTTAGGCCAAAAGCCTAAGTTGTGGGTGTGGTGAAAAGAGAAGTAAAATCAAGAAATGTGAAGAAGTTCCCCTTGATCCATGGACTTGAAAAATATGGAACCCCTCCATATACAAAAAAGAAGAAGAAGAGAGAATGAAAAGAAGAACGACAAAGAAAAAGAATGAAAAAGTTGTGAAATAAAGTAGTGCAAGTTGCAAAAGAAAATGGGGTGTCTGGTAGTCCATGAGAATTGAATAATGGGGTGAATTTTAAGCAAGAATGAAAATGCCAAAGAAAAGAAAGGAAAGTTGTTCATACTACATTTCATGAGAATAGCATCCACTGAGCCTAAATGACCATACATTTACACTCAGCCTTGTTACAAGCCTTGAAAGAGCTTTTTGATCTTGAGTGAGCTGAAACAAATGTTGGCTAGAAAATAAGGGCAAACCTATGGGTGAAGTCATGCATGTGTTCATATTTTTGATTATGAGGGTTGTTTGTGATTCCAGAGCTATAAATTGTTGAACACGTGTGTGTTAATATGGAATCATTCTTCGTGTGAGGGTATTTGAGTACCTTTGTTGAGCTTGAACTTGCATTTGAAGCAAGTATTGTGAACTTGAGAATCTTTGGTAATGGTGAGTCACAACTTGAACCTTTGAGTGCACAATTAATCCTTCCATAAGTAAGTTGAGTCTTTTTGTGTGCATTCATGATTGAGTCTTGTGTAGCACTATTTGAGATATCCTTTTTGAACTGCTGAAATTGAGTTTTACTTGAGGAGAAGCAAAAGTTTAGTTGGGGGTGTTGATGAGTCCAAGATTTGGGATCATTTAGGGATTTATTTACAACGATTTAGTGTCCTCAAATGCTTATTTTGTGCCAATAACTGATGTAAAACCCTTGATTTCCAGGTATATGGATTGAGGAACTAAGCAAGGACACTAATTTGCAAAAAGTAACGAAGTGAGCTGAAAGACTGAAGAAAAGAAAGCCTGGCGAACGTCTAGTCCACTTGGCGAGTCGCCGAATGGCTATTTGACTGCCTAAAGTTCCAGTGTGCCAAGCCTTTAAGGAGAAAACCAAGTTGGCGAGAAAAAGGAGTAGCCGGTGGATCGTCGAGTGGTTCCACAATGCAGTGTTGGATCGCCCAAAGTTACAGTCCTTGAAGAAGCTGAAGGCCAAGGCAGAAGGGCGAGAATAGAGACTAAAGGTCGGATCACCGAGTGGATCGGCGAACTCGACTTACTGCACCGAATGGCCCTTCGCAACATATTTTTGGCGACTATAAATGCAGTTTTGAACATTTAGTTTAGTATCAGATAATTATTAAATTTTCTGTTCTAAGTTATTGATTATTGAAGTCTAAGTATTGAGACAATTTTTTCTCTAGTTTTTCCTAAGCTTTGGAGAATTGAAGTTTTTCACTTTCGAGAAATTGGAAGTGGGTCTTTGAGATTCTTCGAATTGGAACATTGTAAGAACGAAATCAATCTTACCCAGTTGATGGAAACTCATTTTGGTAAAGATTTTTATCTTTTTATAATGTCTAGCTAAAACCCCAATTCTTGGGGTGTGATCATGTGATTTTGGGCTGATTTAGTTTATGGGTATTGCTAATTGTTAGTTTAAATGTTGTTTAGAAGTGAATTTAATCAGTAATTATGGTTTAATTAAAGAATTGTAGTTGCAAATGCAGTTCTACCTTCGTGTTTTTGGCTTACTCGATAGAGAGGTTTTAAAACCAAGCTTATTGATTGATGGTCAGTGGGTATTGGGTTGACATGGGTTCAGCTCGAGAGAGTGAATCCTAAACTCAGTCCCACATATTCAGCTCGAGAGACTTAATAGACTAAGTTGTAGGCTGGTCTTATTTTGCTTGCTTGTTGATGTTCGAGAGAAATCAACTGTCATTCTGGTAAATTGTTCAAGAGAAATTTTTTCCCTCTATGGCTTAGCTTACTCACTAATATACAACTATTTCCTAACAGTTGCAATTTCCCATTTATCTATATTAGCCAATAATCAAATCACATTCCAAGAACACGTCTCATTATTGTTACTTCGTATTATTTGTTGTTGTTGTAGTTGATAACTAAAATCGAACCCCCTTTATTTGACATTCGTGTCACCCCCTGATTTGGATAATATTTTTATTCGATAATGTCTATTCCTATGACTGATTTGACCATATTCATACTTCCCAATTGATTCTCAAACACATACCGCTCCTTGTGAGATTCGACCCCAACTTATTTAGTTGGATTTTATACTAACTAGCGATCGTTGACACTTAGAATTGCATGAAGTGTCTTTGATACGTTAAATCAATACATCATCTCGCCCATGCTGGCAGAACTGTCTTAGACTGTGTCGGGGTATAGAGCCTCTCTACTAAGTGGATCCACTAAGCTCTACCTGAAGGAATTAAGGATTCATCTATAAAGTATGATGATGTACCCATGTTGGCAAGACATGATTTTTGGGGGCTGTGGGTTGTCTTAACTCTCCCCCATATCGGTGCTCAATAATACTCTCAATAATATATATAATCATGCTCAAATGTATAAAACATACTCTTTCTCTGGTTTGAGATAATTGTTCAAACTATCTTCTTAAAAGAGATATCTGCTCTGAAATATCTCTGAACTCAATTCTCATTTAGGAAACAATGTTTCTCTTTGATCAAAATAAATATATAGTTTCTCCGGGTTGTGATAATTACTCGAAAATGTCTCTTTAAGCAGTAACTACACTGTACTCAATCTTTCTGAAAACTCTTTTACTTTTCTCACAATAATGCTTTCTTTCTTCGTGTAAAAATGAAAACATTTGGGAAATACTTAGTTCCTTTATACTCTTGCTCATTTATTGGTTTAAACTCTTTCTCAAACTCCTTTTACTTTCTCAAAAAATTAGTTTAAAACCAAAATGTTGGCTTTAAAAGATTCTCAAAATTCGTAACACAAAATAAGGGTTCATGCTGAAGTATAGATATGAACAACTCAACTCAAGGATCTCAATAATAATATAGAAAAACTCAATATTCAGAACTCAAGAACTAAGAACTCAGAACTCAACGATACTACTCATCTCAAGAATACTCAACTAATGGGACTCATGCTGAAATATAGACATTAACGAATCAACTCGAGAATCTCGATGCATAACATATAACAATTCAATAATTATAAATAGAATTTCATAAAGAATCAAGAACTCAAAACTCAACATCAACTCATCTCAAGAATACTCAAATCTAATGATAGAACCTTAGATTACTCTTTTATTGATTTGAAAGTATACATAGGGTGTGAGGACTAACCATTCAATATGATAGCGTTAAATACCTGGAAGAATAAAGTTCTTGGCGAAATTGATGATATTCGAAGAATGCTTGAAACCCTAGCTTTTATCCTCTTGGTACCTTGCTCTAATAACATGAAATGTTAATGAACGTAACAGAACCGATTAACACTTTCTAAGCCCTGAACTAGGTCAAAATATCGTGGTTGAGGCTTAGAATAAGGGTTAAAACAACATAGGGAGAATACCAAACCGACCTTAGCTTTAAAAACTGTTGGAGTGCCTTAAAAGGAAGGCTTTACGGACTATTTAGGTGTAACACCCCAGAAAATATATTCGAACTAAGATTCAAACCGTTCCTCTTAGTGAGTGATATTTTACCAAGGAATTAAATTTTTTGTAAGTGTTAAGGTCACTAGATGTAGCACCTTGAGTTCCAAAAAGAACTAAATTGGAAATAGCAAAATCTGAAATTTTGCAAGTCAAGCTAAGTATGAGTTTTGGGTCGACTTCAAACAACCATAACTCCTAGCTCATGATGAGTTATGTGTTCTACCAGATATCGTAGGAAATATCTTTGAATTATCTTTCCAACGCCATTGAGTTTTCTCAGTTTCGAGTTCGTATGAGGGAGATATGTCCGTCGAAGTTGGGTTGTCTAGATAAGGAAAGTCAAAACCGGATTTTAGAGGGGTATTTTGGTCTTTTCCTTACCCAATCGAATTTAAATCATTTTTAGTAATATTTTAGGGGTCTAATCCTTTTAGGTTAAGTTTTATAATCCTAAAATACGCCTAGAGTTTTAGTTAAGAGTTAAAGAAGAGAAAATAAGAGAAAAGAGGAAAGGATCAAGGCGTTCGCCGAAGTTCTTGAGTTCTCTTGCGGATTTTCGTCATGGGTTTGATCCCTAAGAGGTATGTAAGCTTCAATAGTGTTGGGTTTGTTCACCCACACACCAACCATGTTCTTTTCAGCGTAATTTCACTTTCAAAAGTTGTATTTAAGTTGTTGAAGTTCATTCTAAATCTTGTTTTGTTGGTGTTTTGATGATTTGTTGATATGAAAGTGATTGTTTTGAGTGGATTAGTGTGTACTTAGTTTGGGTAATTTAAAGGAAAACGTGATAAAAGAAATCGATTAAAAGCGATTTAGATCAGAAAATAAGAGGCGAAATTCGTCGAACTTAGCCTGGGGAGGGGTTGGGGCAGCGCGCCCCAGATGCACCCAAGGGTCTGGGGCGGTGCCCCTGCAGTGAGACCATAGGCAGTCTCTGAAGTTAGGGGCTGGCGCCTCATGCCCGAAACGCGCCAGGGTTGCCTGCCCCCACTTCTTTTCCATCGGTTGTTTCGTTTGAGCCTCTTTTAAGTGTACCTTCACTCCCTTTGATTCTAATCACTCTAAAATACTTCTAAAAACATAGAAATCATTCATAGAATGAGTCATACTCTTGAATTATTTATTCAAATTTAAGGTAAGGTTAAGAGTTAAGTCTTGAGAGTTCTTCCGAACATTTTGAGAGAGTCCTTTTGAGGAATCTTCTACAAATTCTAATAACTTGTTTCAAGACTCAAGTAAGTGATCATGAGAGTGAGGAGAATGTATTCATGAGTCTACACTATTACCTAGATCCTTCATATCATGAACCATAACTCTTGAATTCATAATTCACATTAAAGAGATAGTTAAGAGTAGAGTTCAAGAAAGTCTTTGAGTTCAATTGTGAAACCTTTGAGATCAACTATCGATTTGAACTAAGTTTTGAGTAAGTAAGTATGAGAATGAGAAGAGTTGTATACATGAGTTCCTTATTGATATTTTGACCCTTGAGTCGAGTCGTTCATGCCCATAACTTCCGCATGAGCTCCATCAATTGAGTATCATTGAGAGGAGTATTATCTTCAAGTTCTAACTCTTTAGTATTGAGTTCCTAATCCCCTGTGAGATTATATTTTTAATCATGAGACTATTACATGTTACCCATGAAGTCCTTGAGTTGAATTGTTCATGCTTATAATTCCGCATGAACCCTATGAGTCAAACAATCTTGAGATGAGTAGTATCTTTGAGTCCTTGAGTTGAGTAGTTCATGCTCATAATTCCGCATGAACCCTCTGAGTTGAGCATTCTTGAAATAAGTAGTATCATTGAAGTTCCTGAGTTCCAAGTATTGAGTTTTATCTGTGGTTATTGAAAACCTTGCATTGAGTCGTTCACAACCATAATTCGGCATGAACCATATTTTAAGAAGTCTTTTACAAACGTTTTAACTTTGTTTTAAGACTTAAGATTTGAGTTGAGTAAAGAGTAAGAGTAAAGTTCATTTCTTCAAAGATTTTATGGGAACTAAGTATTCCCAAGAGTTAAAATGTTTTCACATTTGAGCAAGAGAGGAAACACCGATTTCCAAGAGAGCTTTTAAGCTAAGTTTTGAGTAATTATCTCAAACCAAAGAAAGAAGTTTTGTTTTAAAAACATATGAGCTAAATATATTTTTGGGAGTAGTATTGAGCACCGATATGGGGATGCGAGTTCATAACAACTGAAGTCTCCATAAACCATGTAGCCATCATGGGTAGTAAAGGATCATACTTGTTAGATGATTCCTTAAGTGCTTTTTAGCATAGACTAGTGGATTCAGTTAGTTAAGGCATTCTATATGACGACAAAGTATAGGACAGTTCTGGCAGCGTGGGCAAGATGATGTAACATCACTTAGGCTCATAGTGGTAGTGGTTAGAGAAACTCACACAGAGTTATATTATATTTTATTATATATAAGTTGAGTTGTTATTGTATTATTCAATACACTGAGTTTCTTTCTACTATTTTAAAAGCTTTCCGTATATTGCATGTGTATTGTTGCTTTATATTGAGTTGAATATCCAGAGTTGATTACCCAAAGTCGAGTATCATATCTTTTAGTTGAGTATCTGACTTCGAGTTGAACTGTGTTTCATCGTGGCGAGTACCTTATCATTGAGTTTCGCAGAGTTGAGAACCTTATTACTGATTTGAGTATCTTATCCTTGAGTACTTCTAGGTTGAGTAAGTTTGAGTAGTTTTGAGTAAGTTTGAGTATTTCTTGAGTTGTGTAAGTTGAAAAGAGGTAAGTATGTTTCCTTTTTATCAAGTTTCAAGCTTATGTTATGCTTTATAATTCCCCTTACATGCTCGTACATTCCACGTACTGAGCCATTGGCCTACATCCTTTCATGATGCAGATTTAGGTATTTAGCATCATCAACAGGAGCTTCGTTGATACCACTTGTAGTTTGAGTTAGCTAAGGTGAGCCTCCTTACTTGCGAAGGATTTCATTTATTTTTCAGTTTTGTCAGGATGTCGTGGATCTTGTCCAGACTTCCATCTTTGTCAGTTAGAGGCTTCATAGTGAGTCAGTAGAGTTTCATTAATCTGTTTCTTTTATTTTGTTAAATGTTTTAAAGACTTGAGTTGCCTATTTTTAGCTAGTTGAATACTATTTATATACAAAGTAAATCATTTAAGTTAAAGCTTTCTATTTGAGTTTAATGAATTTTATTTAGTTTTAAGCATTTTATGCTTGAGTTAGTCTTCCGCTTGTAGTCAGCCAGGATGAGGGTTCTCTTAGGGACCAGAAATGGTTCTCGAGTGATGGCCAAGTCCAGGGTGTAGGCTCGGGTCGTGAAAAACTTGGTATCAGAGCACAAAGTTCAAGAGTCCTAGGGTGTCTATGAAGCCTTGTTAAGTAGGATCTTATTTGTGGTTGTGAGGCCCCCACTTCTATAAATAAGTGATTACAAACATTTAGGAAAAGTTTCCCTTCTTTCATACTCTTAGTCATGCAATAGAGCTATTTCATAGAGATTTATTCATACTCGTGCCTTTCTAGATTCATTCGACTACCCTTCATACTAGAGGTGGTTGAAAAGAAAATTTCAGTTCTTTACTAATGAGTTACTCTTAGCAAAGTCATGAGGAAGTCATGAGACTCCAAAGGGGCTTGAGATATGCCCATAAGTGAGTTAAGTGTTGAGTTTCAGAAGAATGCACCTATAATTATATGAATCGTGCGTTCGAGCTAAAAGCGAGTTGTACTTTTTTCCCTATGACTTATTTAATCTAAGAACTTTATGAGGAAGTATGTTTAGAGCTTGGGTAGTATTTTCACCCAAAAAGGTAGCTTGAGTTACGATATCATGAGCAGTAGTAGTAAAGAGTGCTCCTTAAGTTAAGAGAATAGTATGTGGAGGTTTAGTAATCTAAGGGAGTGAGATGGTGTTTTGACACGCTATGTTACTATAATCATGTACCTAGTAAGTTAGTAATGAGGAGTTTTCCCTTATGGGTAGACTAATAAATGATGAGTTGTGAAGCTTCCATCATAGGAGGTAAAGTGTGTTTTAGGTAGAAAGGAGTTTGCGATGAAGTGTCATTGTGTAGGTAATGACCAAGTGTAAGTGTTGAATAGAAGAGAAAAAGTATTCATAAAGTGATAGATCTAAGCTAGGCTTATTATTTATTTGAAAGGATCATGATGTTCATAAGGTTATAAAATTGATCAAGTTATGAGGTATAGTATAGTAGGCAAGCAATCGTATTGATATTCGGGTTTAGTAATGAACTTTAAGCTTTGAGATGAGTGTCATGATCCAACGAATTGTCACGACCCAAGCCTAGGGCCTAGACGTGACCGGCGAATGGGGAACCCGAAGGAACCCCAAACAAGCCTCATAGCGTATCATTACACATCCTTGGTCGCGGAAGCAATTAAAATGACCATAAGCAATAAGTATA
>JAJOOR010039754.1:0-13325 GCA_036250505.1 Solanum acaule | reverse complement strand
GCTTCGAAATATAATCCATCAACATTAACAACGTTGAGAGGACGAGCTTCGCTGTTAAGGAAAAGTGAAGAGCTTAATAAGACATTGACCGCGATCAGCACTGCAAAAATATTGAGACCTCTTGCCATTTTCGATGAAAAATTGCTCAAATTTGGAGATAATAATCTGATATTATTGTACGTAGTTCTAATAATATTTGTGTAGTTGTGTGTGAAAATATGGCGCATCCTTGCTCTATATTTATAGTAGTACGTTCATGTTATTAATAAAAGGCGTTTGATGAAGAAAATATTAAATTCTTTGATGAAGTAACTTCTGGGAAATTTAACTATTGGACTCTCCCACTCTTTGGTCCAACTTTGGTTCTAATTAGTCAAGAATTGTTAATTAATTACTCCCTTCCGTTCATTTTTACTTGTCCACTGTACTAAATGTAGTTGTCCAACAATACTTGTTCGTTTTGAAAAATCAAGAGATAATTTATCCGTTTGTGTATATTTTACCCTTGGCATAAAATATTATTCAATATTTCAAGGAATTAAATTTAATATATTCAAAGGTAATATACTCATATTACCCCTATTATTTATTCATTTCTTAATAAATAAATTACAAAGAGGACAATTATTGTTGGACAAAAAAACTAATGTTGAATTCTCATTTTAAAAAAATAATTTAAATAAATGTGGACATATTTTCTCTTTTTTATCTTTTTGCCTGCGTACGTAATAGCCTACGTCAACCACTAACATGCAATATGGTCTTTCGTTTTAATTTTGGGGGTAATTTATATTGTAAACTCTTGTTGACCTGCCTATTAGATCCTCCTTAAGAAATTAGATACATAAATTACTATTAAATATTAATGGCTGTTGGCATTTTGTTGTATCTTTTATTTTTTGTTGGTATGGGAAAATTTGCCATAAAAGACATGATTCGTCGAAAAGTATTAGTCTAAACTTCGGAGGTTTAATGACCATACATACGCTATATCAAAAATGATTTTTAATGATAATTAATTAATGACAATAGTTTAATTGCCGTAAAATATATTTTTTATGGGTAATTAACCCTCTTTGTAAATGTCACTAAAGTTCATAGTAACATTGAATTGAATGACAATTAACTAATACGGGTAGAGACTTTAACACTTTTCGTTAATGTATATATTTATTGCTACTAAAAACTATTTTTATTACATTATAATGACATTTTGATTGGCCTAATACAGTTCATCTAAATTTTGTGATATAAGCTAAATATATCTCTCATAATAACACATGAAATTTTTTATCAAAGTATTTTTATTTTATATGATTTAGCCATAATAAAAGGAAATGAGTTTTATTTAATTTCGTAAGTAAATAAATTATAAGAAGAAAAAGAAACATTCATAAGAGTTGGTAGATTGAGTTATAACCCATTGTTAGCCATTTTGACCCATGTCATCTAGGCAAAAGTAATATTTTTTAATTTATTAATGCAACTCATTTAATTCGTCTAAATTTTAATCTTGTGAATATTATTTATTTTTATTTAATACAAAAAATAAATAACATCTTGTAATTCTTCATAACTAATCTATGTAAACATTCTTAAATCGTAATGTGTATGTACAGATGTAGAATGAGAGAGTTATAACTTCTTCTTCATAAATGATTCACATTTATTTAAGTGACAGTTTCTTAACTTGATAAGAAAATATATGGATTATTCAGACAAACTAAGTTACTTTGCATTATGACAAATGTCATTAAAATAAGAGTAATGGTTCATTACATTAATTTCTTACGATCTTATGATGGATGGAAACGTAAACAATTTTCCTATTTATGGGAGCTAAACATACAAAAGGGAAACAAAATACTTTCCTTTCCATTTACTCTCTCTTTTATCAATTTCTCTATTGATTCAAATAATTATTTTTCATATTATAGATTTTTAGGTAATTATTTTTGTGCAATATCAAACTTTCAATTACGAATGCACGTATCAAAAGAGTTGTGGAAACCTTTTGAAATAACCGATTTTAACGATTTACACCAATCAAGCTAAAATCGCTTTCAAAATAAATGAGTTGCCATTTGAAAAAGTCAAAGATTAACGATTATTCAATTGAGTCAAAAAGTGAAGTGGTTATTGTTCAATTTACACACGTGATCAATCAAAAACAAAGTTTGATTTCCCAACCTCTTAATGAATTCTAGGAATGGTCAAATGCTTGAATTTTATACCCCTTGATTTCCGACATGTTTTGAGCAGGGGCAAGTAAACATTACTCCCTCCGTTCACGTTTTAATTTTCTAAATATGATAGCATATAAGTAAAAGCAAAAAATATGATAAATAAAAATGAACAGAGCAAATATTGATCATCTATTCGGCATAATTCAATAATTTTTAATCAAATAATTATATTTGTATTAAAAATAGTTCACATTCTCTTTGAAGGTCCAGAATATATAACTCAAAATTCTGCAATTTATAAACTGTACGTTTGATTAAAAGAAAAAAGAAAAAATTATTCCAAGATGGTTTTTCTACCGGCGCAACTAGACCCTAAACTATGATCGACATTCAAGCGACATATCTTACTACACTAAGGTCCTATTACCTCTTCGAACTCATTTTTTAAAATAATTTTATACACCTTTTGGCTTACGTGGCACGCTCTGTGACTCCACATAGTTGAGGCGTGTGGGAGATATTTGGATGCCACGTAAGCCAAAAAGGTGTATAAAATTACAAAAAAAAAGGGTTCGGAGGTAATAAGACCTTAGTTTAGTTAAGGTGTGTCTCTGAGATTTCGGTAATAGTCTAAAGGGTATTTGTCCCTTGTTCCCTACCCAAAATGTTACTCCCTATGTCCCAATTTATATGACTTACTTTCCTTTTTAGTCAGTTCCAAAGAAAATGACACATTTTTATATTAAGTAACAATTTTACTTTAAAATATCTATTTTATCCTTAATGAAATGATTTATAGCAAGACAAATTTCTATCATTCAAGTTATACCAAAATTTTTAAAAGTCTTCATTTCTTTCTTAGACTTCATGCCGAGTCAAACTACCTTACATAAAATGAGACGGAGTGTATTAATGATTAAACGTGGCACAAAACTCAAGAAGGCTGCCTGAACCAATCAAAGACAACCGAAAGATGCCCAAGAAATATTGATTGGGCCTTGCTGACTTTTGTAGGCCCAGAGAAACAGAGTATTTGTAGTTGGAAGTCTAAGGGCCCGTTTGGCCATGTGATATGGTATCATGATATGATATCATAATATGGAATTATGAGATAAAATTGAAGTTTTGTTTAGACATGCGATATGAAATTTTTGTGTGGTATATTTTCTCATAAACATTAGAATCTCATAAGTTGTAAAACGATTAAAATATCCCCAATTGTTTATTCAATCTCACCAAATAAACAAAATTTATAAAATCGCATAATAAATTATTACAAAACTATTTGTTCTCCAATTAAGTAATTGTTTCATCTAACTTTAATTCAATAAAAAAAATGAATATAAATTGTAGTGTACTAGTCTTTAATATAATCCTTCCACATAGTACGAACAATTTCCTCACGTTGAACTTGCATTTCTCGATCATGTGACCGAGAAGACGAACCAACATTGTTACTTTGATCCATTTATTGGTCAATATCATCCGCAACTATATTTCCATGCCTATAGACCATAAATATTTCATCAGTCTTTTGGTATTCTTGCAAATAATGATGGAACACTGCACAAGCTATGACAATTTTCACTTGTGTATCAATATCATAATGGTTCATGTCTTGTTTCAGTATTCTAAATTTATTTTTTCAAGCTCCAAAAGTCCGTTCAATCACATTGCGCAGAGATGAATGTCTATAATTAAACAGTTCTTTGTCATTTTGAGGCTCTCTTTCACTTCTTCTGTAATCTTGCAAATGATAATATATTCCTTTGTATGGAGCTAAAAATCATTTGTATGAGTGTGAGTTAAAGTTACTATATGTTGGTGAGAATAATAAATTTTATGTCGGTGAGTATAATAAATTTTAAAAAGTAATGATGTGATTATAAATTTTATTTACATATGAAATAAATGATTAGTAGATATAAATATGAGGTTGTTTTAACAAAATATAAACTTGTAGATCAATTTTTGTACTAAAAATATCTCAAATTATGAAATGGAATTCACATATCATGGTTTTTGGAGAATATAGAATCACATCTCATGATATGGAATCATGAGATGAAATCAGTGTAAAATCGCATGTCCAAATGTTGATTCCATATCGTGATATGATATCGCATGACCAAACCTACATTTCAATAGTTTAGTTGTTCAAATATGTAAATACAGATTTATTTGGAGATTTTATATGAGCAAGGCAATAACTAGGAAACATTCCTTAATTTTATGAAGTGATCCAAATCAAAAGGCCCAAAAATCAGTTTTCCTTTTTCTTCGGTGCTTTGCACAAATAATACTCCCTCTGTTCCAATTTATCCTTTTTTATCGGTCCAAATATATTGACTCACATTTCTATATTAAATAATAATGTAACTTTAAAATGTCAATGTTATCCTTAATGAAATGATATATAACTACACAAATTTCTATCATTCATTTTAGACCACTAGTTTTAAAAGTCTTTCTTTCTTAAACTCCATGTCGAGTCAAATTACTTCACATAAAATGAGACGAAGAAAAAATATTACTTGACACTAATGTTTAACTTTTATCTCTATTTAGGAAATTTGTGGAAAATTTACCATCGACATAACTTTACTATATTAATCTCAACCTTTAGGTATCTTTCTAAAATGTCCATCAATTTTGTATGAAAATGACATTTGATCCAATGTAGGTTTGAGCTCTCCATATGAATTTTTTTTCTTCTCCAAATGAGATTCTATGCGGTACAAGTCCAAAATAATTACGTTTCAATATAAATATCAAATATCATAGGAAAGGAAAAAAAAAAAGATACTTATTTTGTACAAATTGTTCACAAGTTTGTCGGGATAGAAAAACTTGTATGGGTTGGTTCAATTATTCACAAAATATGTCAATAAAACTTGCTAATATGCACCAACTTTATAAAAGGGATAAACTTTAATCACCGACTCACAAATAGGATAACAAGGTGAAATATTCTTAATTGAAAAGTGCTAAATGGCTAGAAAATTTAAAAAAAGTAGAATATTTTTTTTATTTTAAATAAATTAATCTTTTTGTCATTTTTTTTTTAAAAAGTATTAAAGTTAAAATGATAAAACTGTTAAAAAAATAAAATAACATAGATAAAATATCATTCTGGCAAAAAAGATTTTTCTTTCTTAATTCTAGCAAAATGCCAAATGATACCTAAATTCCAATTTCACCCTAATCCATATATATAATTTAATAAAATTCCCATTAATACATCCCAAGAGCCAACACACATCACTTTTTTCGTCATTTTCCTATCTTTTTCCAAAAGCCATTAATACTGCCAGAAAGCGTGGCCAACTCTTTGTTCTTATCTGTTTGTTTCAGCTCATATTTCACACTAATCCTGTTTTCCCCAAAACAAAGATTAACGCTAATTAACATAGTAATTAGAATCACGACTTGAATTAATCCGTCCTCAATTTACATTAATTGGAAAAAATTAAAAGCGTACATATGTTACATAACAGATATATAGATCAAAAGCATAAATGATTCAATACAGTAAAAACCCAAACCTTAAGCTGAAAAACTAGGATAATATAATGTTAAAATTACGAAATTGAATATATAATATATCAATTAAGTTGATTTATTAGCTTTGAAATTCATCTTCTCGTAATACCGAATTGATAGCAGCGATAGCGAGAGATTGACTTCGTCTTTTCCCCATCGGGTGTTTGCAGCGGCGTATTTCAACGGCCGAGTAGGCGCCGGAGGAAGGCAAGGCCAGGCGGAAGCCGTAGGAGTCGAAGAAGACGCCGATGAAGACGGCGACGGCTTTGAGAGTGGCCAGAGGTAGAGTGAGTAGAGACGCCGGAAGCCGCCGAGAGCAAGGACGACGGCTCGGAGCTGTTGCTGTTGGTTACGGTTGTGTTTTGTGCAGATCAGCTCCCATAGCCGCTCATCTAACGCCGACTGGTTCCACTGTTTGCTAACGCACGCCGCCGTAGCTAACGTGCGCCCGTCGACGTGTTTCAGTATTTCGTACAGTAGATTCTCATTCAACAACACCGCCTCCGTATCCACCTCCGGCGACTCTATAACCTGCTTCATCTTTTTCAAGTCACCGGAGACGGTGGTTGCACAGTTAGCTTCAAATTGCCTCTTCATCGGTAACTTCCTCTCTTCCTCCAACTCTAACACCTCCTTCTTCATCTTCTTCACATCATCGGCGCCGGTGAAATTGGCCCAATCAGTTTCTCCGGCGTCGAATTGCCGCTTCATCGGTAGATCTGAATTGTGAAAATTAAAGGATAGAAGAAGTCTTTTTATTCGGTAGATTAGGTGGGTAGGTGGGGGGTGGAAGGGGTGTGTTAAATGTTAATGGTGGGATTAAAGGGAAGCACATGGGTTGTAGAAATGATTATCGAAGGGGACAAAAGAAAAGTAATGAATTGGGTTTTTGGGTGGGCCGTGAGAAAATGACAAGTTTGTCCATGTGATTAGTGGTGTGTTCCTTGTCTTTTTATAAAAACAAAGCCCTTTGTCTCATTCAATAGCACAGTTTTTTGGTCCATTCCTTCGCCTTTTCCCACTTCCTTAATAGAGTGAACCACCAATTAGTTTCTTCCATCTTATAGTCTCCACTGAAATTATTCTCTCGCGGATGCAAATAGATATTGTATATATAAATCTCACTTAAATGGGTCCTTCATTATCGTTATATCAAAGTGATTACTTTGTTATTAGATTTTCATTAGATATTTCTTATATATAGTATATAATATTTTTTTCAATATAAATATATGATCTGCGTAAAAATTATTGAATTTCTAAAAACATCACACTCGATATTCAAGGTTCGCCCCAATTTATATTTCCTCTTATTCATAATAAATAAGTATTCTTTTAGCCTTTGACACATATCCCTCTTAATAAAAATACTAATTACTAATCTATTTTTCTAGTAATTAGTATTTTTCTTTCTCAAAAATACTAATTACTAGAAAAATAGATGTTTTGACCTTTGGAGATTAATTACTATCCATTAAGAGTGGACAAGAAAATTATACCGTTAGTTTATTTTTAATTTTTTTTATTTAATTATTATATTTTCACATTTAAAGATTGGTAATTTTCATCTTCTCTTTTTCTTTTTCAAATATTTTTTATGCTATCAACGTTGAGTATTATTTAAATAAATTGGAGTATATATGATGGTATATGGATCAAGTTTGTTTTCAATTAATTTTTGTATTGTTAATTGAATGAACTAAGAAGAGAAAACACAGTCTGAAACAATGAGAGACTTAATAAGTTATGAATAACTTTTTGTTTTATAAAATCTCTTAGGTTTAGGGTAAAAGACCAAAATAACATCCTTTGGTATTTATTAAGGACCATTTCAATCAAGTGAAATATATTAAGAATCAAAATGAACACTTTTTATTATACATTAAGGATCATTTCAATCAAGTGAAATATATTAAGGACCAAAATGAACATCTTTGTTATATATTAAGGATCATTTCAATCAAGTGAAATATATTAAGGACCAAAATATAGCATTACACATATATTAAGGACCATTTTAGTCATTTTCTCTTGCCCCAAACTTTACTCTCCATCACGTCCCATCTTCATAATATTTTTCTAAATCACGTATAAATATATTTAGAATAATATTTTTTATTTGTCAACACTAAAAAGTAAGTAAAAAAATCCACTTATTTTTAAAGGAAAACATTTTAGTGCCTTGTACTTTCATATACCAAACACACCTATTATTTAAACTTCAAAGAACATAATAATACTAGTGATTAAAAAGATGATAGAATCAAGCCAATAAGAGGAAGAGAGGATAATAATGTTGCTTAATCAAGAAAAAGAATATCTTAGGAAATCACCTCAGAAAATGACACCTTAATTAACACTCAATATGTTTTGTCTATTCCCCAATCATTTTATATTAACTTTATTTATCTGCAAATTCTGACACAGCAGAAAGTATTGGGCCACCCAATATGGGCTTTAGAGGGACCTAGTTATAAACTCTGGATTGATCCATTAATTCACAGCAAGCTCAATCAGTGACTGGGCTAAGATAAGTACCCAAAAATATTTGAAAAAACTTGAGACATACTTTACTACCATATATACTATTATTGCTTATACTTTTAACATATTATGTATCTTACCACTAATTAAGAATTTCTTATGTATCTTACATTTAGATACATATATTTTTAATACTAGATACACAAAAATAGGAAGAGAGGTGATCGAGATTCATTTGTATCCTAAATACATGTGAATCACACTAGATACATGTATCTGTATGTATTTGGAGTGATTCACATGTATCTGGGATAACAGATACATGGGAGAGTGGTGAGCGAGATGAAAGAGAGGCGAGTGAGATTTGCTATGTACCCCAGATACATGCGAATCCACATGAATGAAATGTATCTTGAACAAATTGCACCTAAAATTTGACCCCATGTTTTGAGATACATGTATCTGGGCGTATCTAGAAGCACCAAAATTTGGTAAGATACGTAATATTGCAAACTACACTGTAGCTAAGTAATTAACCTCTAAACTAGTGAAATTTATGTAAGTTCCCCAAAATATTCATTTGTTTCAATTTGTTTTACTTGTTTTGATTTGACATGAAATTTAAGAAAAATAAAGAAAAAACTTTTGAATCTTACCATTTTAAACTAAAAATATGTTAAATATTCCAACTGAATTTTTACTGCCTGTTAATTGTGTGAAAAACATTGTTTTGTCTTTTTTTCTTTTTTTTTTGCTTGCAAACTATCTAGTTCTAGATATACGATTTCACCCAAAGCATCAATTCTTTAAAATAATAAATTAAATTTCTTCTTGGAAACCACTTATCAGTCTAAGGAATTTATACAAGATTTTACGTATATACTGTACACGCATATTTGGTATTCTTTTAGGTGGCGGCTATACAATGTATTATGTAATATCTCAAAATTTTATCTTGTATATCGCGATTCAAATTATGACTTTTATGTTATTCTTCTACCGTTCTACGCACACCAAAAAAAATAATTCTATGGTTTACCATAAACACGTTTTTAACAAGAAAAATGTGATACTTAGCTTGTTGAAGATTAACGAATATAATTCAATTGCAAAAAGAATAATCAATTTGAAAATGAAATTACTTTAATAAAAAAGATGTAGTGTAAAATGGATTTGGAATTAATCTTGTGATCAATCCAAAAGTAAGTATAAAATGAATATAAAGTGAAAGGAACAAATTAAAGCAACTCGATCGAGGAATAATCCATTTTTTAAGACGAAAAAAATACAATAAATTAAAGGAATTAATTAAAATTATGTAATTAATGGCCACTTCCGCTATGACTTGGGCCAGAATATGCTTGACTTGTCATGGCATTATCAATGGACGAAGACGAAGACATTGATTTATTCTGATTCTGAGTAAACCATTTTGAGTTGCTGATATTGAATCTTTGTTGTTGTTGATCAACATTAACCTTTGGTGGTGCAAAAAGACGATAATGATGGTGTTCTTTAAGATTCCTTGATCCTTGGATTTGAACTAATTGAAAGGACGATACAATTAGGACGATGAGAAATACTAGGATTATAAAATGTTGCCTCATGATTTTACTTTGTTGTTGTTTTTGAAATGTTCAAACTGATTGTAACATGTTATTCTATGAAGATAAGTAATGATGTGTTTTATAAGGGGAAATAGTCATATTCACCTATTTGGTCGTATGATCAGGCACTTTGACTTCCATGCAAATTTGTCGGAATTGTCTCAAACAAATAGAAGAAAGAATGAAGTATATTATTATTTTATTTTAAATAATCTATTATCCTCCTTATTTTAGTTTAGATTGATAAATACTTGCCATAACTAAACAAATTGTAACACATCCAATATTTTCTTATATTTTACTATAAATGCTCTAATTTTGATATTGATATGCTTTTTACTACTAAAAGTTCGAAACGACTAAACGGAAATAATTTTTGGGAGGAGGGGGGTTCACCTAACGCACACATAATTCGTTAAGAGTTATGGTGAAATGAATGAAATTAGCGGGGTTTTAATTAGTTTGAGCTTTTAATAGAAAACATTTTACCGTTCTATATGACACGAATGTTGATAATTATGACTTTTATATATATATATATATGGTTTTTACCTATATGTTAAATGATTGAATTTTGGCTTGTATAATTATCAAGTTTGTAGTGGTTATACCAACAAAAAAAAATTGAGAGATCTTTTCATGTGTCCTATAAAATTGGAAGTTGTAAGAATTAATTGCACATATTGCGCAAACTTTGTTCTACTCTATGAAAACCTAGCTGGATATCCGTTAATTCCTGCCGGAGCGCACTAACCGGTGTCTGGTCGGTGACCACAACAAATTCCCACAATTAATTAATCTAATTATGGTATTACTATTCCTTAAGAATTCACAAATTCTGAAATTTATTACATATGATGAGTACTAGTGAAATAATGATTTCAACTCACAACTTTCAAGTTAAAATATTGTCCAAGTACTAGTTTTAATTTTAAATACTTTTTTTTTCCTTCAATTTTTAACCAAATATCATCAAAACGCCTAAATATCATGATTTCACATTGGATATATATAAGATTTTGCACTTGAAAATTCATTTACACCTGATCCGTGATCGTCACTATATGATAAATTAATTAACATGATTTTAGGAGGGCCAGGTTGGAAATGACGAAAGAAAAAATCCAATAGGTATAAAGAATGAATATTAACATTCTCGTTCCGTGATCATCACTCTAGAATATTATTCGTATAATATTATGTTAGATTCGATATATAAAATCATTTCTTTGGTGGTACATACTCTAAATTAAATAAATATAATACTTGGAAAACTCACAAACAAATAGACAGGGAATATAAAATTATGTTACGAAAATCCCAGTTGGTTGGCTGTGGAGGAATATAATTTGTTAGAGCCTTAGAGGTACATGTGATGCACAATATAATGCACTTGAAAGAATAGCCACTATGCTATTATTTTAAGTGAAACACTAATATTAGTCACCCTCATGCATTGCAAGGAGGATAAAATAGAGATCATAATCTTGGGAAGTTAGGGTTCACGAGGCATGAGTATTTTCCTATGTAATTGCATAAGGGGTGCAAATTCAGAATTTCGATTAAGGGGTGTTAAAATATAAAGAATTAAAATCGCATAGAAATCAAGGAGTGTCTATATGTAATATATAAACATATTAAAATATTTTTACTTAGCTACACAGTGTGATTTTCTGACGAAGGAGATGAATACTAAATGAAGTTCCGAGGAGGACTAATTGGATCCTTCGATCTCACCTTGAGTTTGTTTCGTAAAAACTGAAATCGAATCGATGAAAAAGATTTTGTGAATATGTCAGCCACTTCATCCTTAATTAGAGGAGTTTCATACTTTTGCATTGACATTGCTAACCAATATTAATTGGTCCGCTAGTGATTAATTGATCTTAAAATGTGATAATTGGTGCAAATATAACTTTCCCCTTAAATTAATTTGAAGTTCCTCATTAACTAAATAATTGATTAATTCAACTAAACACTTACCAATTCTGTAGTCATGTTTAGAATTGACAGTTTTCCTAAAATAGAGCTCATTATATTAACATTAATGGAAATTTTGTTGACTTTGGTAAAAGGGGTTGAGTGCCCAAATAAAATATTGGAGCAATTTCCACCAACTCATACAGTCATGGAGTTACTTTGAAAGAGGAGGCATTAATGTCAGAAACATGCTTTGAAATTTTACATTATAGTTTGGCCCTCGACAATTCAAACTTCAACAACTAAGCTACGTCATTTATTTCTCTTGTATTCCTTATAATATTATACTCCCTTTTAAGTAGAGACACGTGGCACAAGGAGAGACACGTGGCACAATCTTATTCATCAATTTAATATTTAATAAATGTTGATTCAGTGGATAAAATTATGACACGTATATGTCCGTTGGTATAAAGAGTATATATGCTCTAGTTTTTAGACGACATGAGCACCAATGTCCCAAAAGTATGACAGAGGGTATCTGCATATCATTTACGATAGTTCGGAGGTATATTTGTCCTTTTTTCCCTAAATAAAATTATAATTTACTATATTATTATTTGAATATAATAAATTCAAGGATAATTAGAAATTCAATGATAAATTATCTCTTGAATTCTAAACTAGACAAATAAAAGCGAACATCTATTTCTAGTATACTGGACAAAAAAAGTGGATGGAGAGAGTACAATAGCAATGGCGTAGCCACACACAGCTCAGGGTGGCTCTATTCACACTCGTAGAAAAATTATATTATATATATAAAAATTGTACAAAGTATATAAATAAAAAAAAATAATCATACATATCTTATTTACTAGATCTTGAATACCCTTAACGAAATTTTTGTTTTCGCCGCGGCTAAATAACAATAGTACATATGAACAAGTTAATTGGAAAAACTCCAAGTAGTCACGAAAACATATGTAGGTAGTGTAATGTCGGGACAAATAGAGCAAACAGCTAATCTCATGATGAGCTATTTTTTGTGCATATAATTTTATTCAACTTTTTGACTCTAACAATTGGTAGAAGTTGAGATTCCTCATATTAGACCAAAAATTCCATAAGCAATTTATTTTCTCATTTGTTAAAGTCATCAACCTGAAAAAGTCGGTATATATCTTATATCCCATTTTACTTCAAGGGAAATTTTAGAATTACTTACTGTTGCAATTTATCATCTTTTCGAATTTCAGAATTTAATTTAAATGTTTAATTACCTTTGGTGACATATTCAAATCGTAATTATTTTGAATACCACAAACACAATAACATTATATAACATTATAGACGAGTCTTAATTTCGTCAAAAAAAAAACAAACGGTATAAAAAAAAGAGAGAAAATACAAGTATAGATGAAAGTCACCTAACATTCAGTTTCAGAGTAGGACAACGAAACATGTTAGGTGAGAGTTACTAAAACAACAACAACATACCCAGTGAAATCCCACTAGGTGGGGTCTGGGGAGGGTAAAGTGTACGCAGACCTTACCACTACCTCGTGGAGGTAGAGAGGCTGTT
>JAJOOR010039753.1:0-16683 GCA_036250505.1 Solanum acaule | reverse complement strand
TCCATGAGAGGACTAATGACTTGACTTGATTGTGCATCTTGAGAAATGTTAAGTTGTTCATTGTTCGTAAATGTTGATAATGTGGTACATGTCCGATATATGCATGTGACTATATGGTTGGGTTGACTTATATATGTTGCACATTAGTGGATATAGGTTATGACGGCTTATATTTGATAGTTCCTTGTGTTAAGCGAACCTGTTGATATAATGGAAGGGTAAAGTGTTCAAAGGGCGAGTGATGGATAGTAATGGTTGTTCGTGTGTTGTAATGGCAAGAAGTAGAGGTAGCATGTGAGAGGAAATATGCTTAAGTGGATTTCACCTTGGGAAAAGAGATTGGGTTTAGTGTTAAGGTAGTTTGATGTAATGTATTATGTGACTATGATTGGGTAATATGACGAGGAAGTAGGAGCGTGACGTGAATGGTTAGTTGAAATGTTGGTGGTTGTATTTGGGGGATTTCTCTATGTGTTAGAATGGTTAGGCTATGATCAAGTACCTAGTAGGTAGGTTGATTGAGAAGGATGTTAGTAGTCAGAATACCAGTGTATATTGGAGGTGTTTCAAGAGAGGGTAAAGGTGGAGAAGCGAGTGGTCTATTTCATGATCTTACTAGTTGGTTTCTATGTTATGTGGTGGGCGTCAGGTTGACCAATATTGCCTACCATTACGCATGTTTGTACTGATACTACTCTTGCTATGTCATTTGACATAGTCTGGATGCAGGATTGATGACGTTTCATTAGGTGAAGACAAGGAAAATCTCCAGCAGCTTTTATTCTTCCTTCCGCATGGTGGGAGCTGTGTCTTTTATTTTATCTTGTCCTGTTGTGCTCTTAGTAGCTCTTGTACCTATTTAGACTAGATCCCTGGGGGTGTTAAATTGTTTTGCAAGTCGTAACTAAAGTTGGGTTTAAATTTCTTACTTAATTTTTTTTTTCAGTTTTATTTAATTTCCGCATGTTTAATTATTGGTGTAAGAGGGTTCTCCTACTTAGGTGGTAGTATGTAGGTGCCCGCACGGCCCGATGGGTTGGATCGTGACAAATTGGTATCAGAGCCCAGGTTACCCGTCTCTTAGTATAAGAGCAAAATGTGGACTAAACTCTTACGGATTGGTGTGTTGACATCCACATCTAATCCTCAGGAAGCTAGGAAGCATTCTAGGAAATTGTTCCACGCATTCTCTTCTTTCGTGCGAAGTGTCACTTGTGGTATGAGTTGAGTCCAATTGGTATCTCCCGATTCCAATTGGTATCTCAATGAAGTGAACCAAACGTCGTGGTCACGACTGAAGGAACACAAGCAAGGTAAATTGGAACTAGGAAGGTTCCAATTGGTATCTGGCCTTCAGGGTTGCGTAATTGCATGGATGACCAGAAATGGCCATCCATGAAGCGAACTAACTAATAATTTGGACTTGACTATGAGTTGTATCTTGGAAACTGTGAATGTGTGATTCTTGTAGTTTGAATTAACTGCAAATATGAAGTTGTAATTGCTTGAATGTTATGAGGTGAATATTTGTGCTTGAACATTGCTATGTGCTATGTGTTGGCCTAATTGAACGAAACAAATTGCGTGAAAGAGCTGGACGCGTCTTGTGCTTGGGTAAAGACTGTGCGAATATCTGGGTGTATCCTGGGGATGTGTGGGTTGTGGTGTTAAAATAATGTGGATAAATTTTGGTTCGTATATCATGGGACTGACTGGGAGTAGACAATGACTTTCCTCGTAGGAGGAGTATCCTAAAAGTTCAGGGTAAAGCTGGAACCTTTGGGAAATTTTAGTAAAGCGAAAAACCCCAGAATATTTTTGGCCAGGTTCTGTTTTCGTTTTGACCGCTGTGGTGGAAAAGAACCTCAACCCTGCCTACCCTGTTTTTCCTAACCACAATTTTAGACCCCGAATGGTATCTGAATTCACCCCTACCAGTCTATCAGTGTTCAGCAACAGAGTTAATAGATCATAACACCTTAAGATTTAATATAAGACTACATCACGCAGCAAAAACAAGCATCCTTGTGCTTACAAAAACTTAAGCGGGTCGAAAGATAAAAACAAAGTTGTCTAAAAATTTACAAGCCAAAAAGGCGAAATAATAGTCAGATCAAGAACCCTCAGACTGGGTAGTGTCCACGTTAGAGTCAAGGTCCTCTGGGGTTATCACGCCAGCCCAAGCCTCATTCAGCATAGGGAACTGCGTGTAGTCCTTCGGGTCGAGTTGGGGAATCTCCTTGCCAGGGGCAACACAAGAAAAGATGGCCTTAATAGTCTTCCACATCCGGGCCATCAGGCGATCCCTCTCCACACCCTTCCTCCTCTCCTGGCACAGCTGGTAACGGAGCATCTCTATCTCTAGGGTAGTGCTGGGTGGAACCGGAGTGAAGTCGGCATAAGCGCTCCCCATCCTCTTTCGGACAGCCTCTAGATCCTCTTCGACCCGTGCACCTGAGAGTGGATCCTCGTCGTCTGAATCCACGGCCGCCTTACTGCTGCTAGCCCTGCCCGTCCTCCTTTTCTTTCTCCTAGAAGTAGAGCCATGTCTAACCAAAAGAGGGTGAAAGTGGGGATCCATAGAAAGTAACTCATCGGCGTCAAAAAGTGGCACTCCCGCCTGCTTGCACAGCGCAGTAATGAGTCCCAGTAGAAAGAAAGCCTTATTGTTACCTCAGTAGAACATCTTCCACTCTGAAATGATTTGTGCCCCCACATTTAAATAAATGCCCTGTATAGCGCACGCCGCCACCAGTGCCCGAGGGAAGGTCACGTCTGTGCAGTTGTCCGACGGGCGAATCCTCCTAGTCACCAAGTGTAGCCACCTCTTAGCATCAGGTGACCAATCCATGCTAGTAATACCCTTCGCAGTAGCCCAGTATACGTGATCCCGGCGCACAGGCTCAACCAAAGTGTCTCTCAGACACTTCAGATCCATCTCCTTTAGCTTGGCTTCGAATTCCACATTTGAGACATCGGGCAACTCTAATACTTCATTGATGGCGGTGGCATTCAAAGGGATGTCGACTCCCCGGACACGAATGACAGGGTAAGAGTCATCCCAGCGGACGGTAGGGAGGATGGCATAAAACTCCCTCACCCAAGTGCAACGTGCATCTGGGGAGCCTCAGTCAGCGGAGCCCATCCGAACTCCATCAAGCGGGCATGAAATGCAGAAATCGAACAAAGGGTAAGTGTTTGTCATTCTGATATGCCATTTAGAGGGCCTGCAATAAGTTGAATATAAGTTAGAACACGATGGGATAGTCGGATGAGGCTAAATTAAAAATGAGAAAAAAAGTATGTGTTAAAGGGCAGGCCACTGCCTGGCGTATCCCACTACAGCGGCCATAATCCCGCTTTGTCGTGGTTATGAAGGCCGCCATAGCGGAATAAAGGCCACCAGAGTGGCCTTCATCTGGGACGAACACTAGGCGCGACAATGGAGCCTTTTCGTCCCAAAACCCCCATTTTCGACAGAATTTCAGCAGATCAGAGTTATTTTATTTACCCTAGAACCTAATTATGCAATTATTTCGGCAAAATAACTCATAAATGAGGCCTAAAGTAGAGTTTTGCACCAAGAGACCCTTCAACTTCCCGCACCCATTTTTGTATCAATTAAACCGTATGTTTACGAAATCCCTACTCCCAGAACGTTGTGGGAACATTGGGGACGTAAGGAAGTGCCCATGCTACGTTATTATATCAATCAAACAACCTAGTTCAATTTCAAAATAACTACCCCAAAACCGTGTCTAAACACTCAAATAGCATTATGCAATTGTTGTTTAATCAAGTAATGAAGTAAAGAGCGTGAGAAACGAGAATTTACCTTGAGTTTTGACATTCGGATGAGAGTAATCGAGAGGATTTTGGGAGAGTTTTGGGAGTTTAAGGGAGAAATGGGAGAAATATTTCCCTCTTTCCCCCTTTACTGTCACCCGATCTCCCGCCTCAGCAGGAGATCCTCGCCATAGAGGCCCCACCTCAGCGAGAAGGCTACCACTCTGGCGGGCTAGACTGTGTAGTTTCAACCGTTTCGTTTCTTCGTGTGTTGCCTCAATTTTCTACTAGTCCTTAAGTATAGTACCTTTCTTGTATTAACTAGATAATCAGACACCATTCCTCGTGGTTTCGCAATAGCCCTATTCGTTAGTTTGGGAGTAATCCATAAATAGGGCGTGTGATTATCCGGTGTTAATCATTCGGGGACAAACATGGGGTAAATTGGTATCTATTGTAATGATCCGAACCGTCGTTATTTAGGAGAAACATAAATTTGGGAAATTTTGGGCCACTGTCCCGCTAGGGCAGGCCAGATGCCGCTAGGGCAGCGGCGCCATAGCGGGTTACGTTGGCGCCAGAGCGGGATAGGCGAGGCAGAACGAAAATTATGAGAAATCTTATTTTCTCCATCTTCCTAAAATACCTAAATAAGTCTTAAAAACACCCTAGAAACCTCAGAAAAGCTGCTCTAAGCTTGGGAAGGAAGGAGAAAAAGATTTCTAGCGTGAGGATGGTGATATCTTACGATTCTTGGCCAAATTCACTGTCGTGATGCCCGGAAAACTGGAATTAAAGTCAAAAACTTCGTGAAACCTCTTAGCGCCCAAGTAGGCTATATGAATTGAGTAGTTTAAATCTGTGCTCACTATAATATATGTAAATCGATGGTTGGATTTATGAGTAGACCTTTGTGAACCGAATGATTTATGATTTAAACCCTAGAAAGAAGCCTTAGACGATGAATTAGGGTTGGGTATGGTCAAATTAGGGTTTGCATGAGGTTTGTTGATGAATAATCCATAGGTGATGGTTGTGATTCTATGATTGTGTGATTCATGTTGTTCTTGCTTCATTATGATACTTGTATGTATATGAATGATGCATTATTGATCACACTTGTTGTATATGATATAGATGAATTATGATTGTCATGAAATCATGACTTAAATGTATGATCTTGAGGATATATTTGTGATTGTGATTGTGGTGTATTGAATGGATCGGTTGTCATGTTCTGGCATAACTAACTTGGATCTGTTGTCATGTTCCGGCATAACTAGATTGCATTGGTTGCCATGTTCCGGCATAACTATAGGATTGTTTGCCACGTTTCAGCATAAATAACTTGGATCGGGTACCACATTCCAGTATGCTAACTATTTGGGTTTGGGTTCCATGAGAGGACTAATGACTTGACTTGATTGTACATCTTGAGAAATGTGAAGTTATTCGTTGTTCATAAATGTTGATAATGTGGTACATGTCCGATATATGCATATGACTATATGGTTGGGTTGACTTATATATGTTGCACATTAGTGGATATAGGTTATGACGGCTTATATTTGATAGTTCCTTGTGTTAAGCGAACCTGTTGATATAATGGAAGGGTAAAGTGTTCAAAGGGCGAGTGATGGATAGTAATGGTTGTTCGTGTGTTGTAATGGCAAGAAGTAGAGGTAGCGTGTGAGAGGAAATATGCTTAAGTGGATTTCACCTTGGGAAAAGAGATTGGGTTTAGTGTTAAGGTAGTTTGATGTAATGTATTATGTGACTATGATTGGGTAATATGACGAGGAAGTAGGGGCGTGACGTGAATGGTTAGTTGAAATGTTGGTGGTTGTATTTGGGGGATTTCTCTATGTGTTAGAATGGTTAGGATATGATCAAGTACCTAGTAGGTAGGTTGATTGAGAAGGATGTTAGTAGTTAGAATACAAGTGAATATTGGAGGTATTTCAAGATAGGGTAAAGGTGGAGAAGCGAGTGGTCTACTTCATGATCTTACTAGTTTGTTTCTATGTTATGTGGTGGGCGTCGAGTTGACCGATGATGCCTACCAGTACGCGTCTTCGTACTGATACCAACTCTTGCTATGTCTTTTGACATAGTCTGGATGCAGGATTGGTTACGTTTCATTAGGCGAAGACGAGGAAAATCTCCAGCAGCTTCTATTCTTCCTTCCACATAGTGGGAGCTGTGTCTTTTGGTTTATCTTGTCATGTTATACTCTTTATTTAATTTATGCATGTTTAATCATTGGTGTAAGAGGGTTCTCCTACTTAGGTGGTAGTACGTAGGTCTCCGCACGGCCCGATGGGTTGGGTCATGACACAAGCTGAGAGGAGCAATTTTTCTATATCAACAAAAGTACAAAAGAGAGTATAAAATCAGAGTAAATACTCTAATTAATCCAAATACCCCAAGAGAATAACCCCACAAGATCACTCCAAAGAAAGGTTTCACACAAGTGTTTCCCAACACAAACTCTCTTACAAAATTACTCTTAATGGAAAGACAAAAAAGAAAGCAATGAAATATTTTCATATGCTTCAAGGTGTATTTCAACTAATGTCTAAGCTCCCTATTTATAGAGTAAAAATAGGTTTGTTGATGTCATGGATGATGTCTTTGGAAGATACAAAATATTCAACATCTTAATGTGAATATATCAAATATGGTGGCTTTCAAATCTTTGACAAATATAGTTGCAAAATCTTTGAAAAATATGGCTACAAAATTTCCACATTTGTGGCTTCCAAATCTTTCACAAAAGAAAGATAAAATAACTTTCTTCAATCAAACAAAAGGCCACATTACAAATCTCCCCCTTGGCCTGAGTTTGGTGAAGATAGTAAATTTGCTCCATTCTCTCCGCAGAAGCCCATATGGGCTAAATTATTCTTCATAAATGCCTATCAAGTTCAAATGAAGCTTGAACTTGCTAACTGGAAGAGACTTTGTGAACATGTCGGCAAGGTTGTCTCTTGTGTTAATCTTCTTAACAGAGACCTTTCCTTCGGCAATGGTTTCCCGAATGAAGTGATATTTGATATCAATATGTTTTGTCCTCTCATGATACATCTGATCTTTTGTCAAGTGAATGGCACTTTGACTATCACAGAAAATGATAATACCACCTTAGTGTAAGCTGAGTTCAACAAATAGACCCTTCAACCATAAGGCTTCTTTGATCGCCTCTGTCACTGCCATATATTCTACTTCGGTAGTAGATAAAGGTACTACATGTTGTAATGTAGCTTTCCAGCTGATAGCACAACCACCAATGCAAAAAACATAGCATATTAGTGATCTTATTTTGCCAAGATCACCGGTATAATCAGAGTCTACAAAACCAACCAAAGTGATAGGATTTCTCCCAAACTCCAAACATGTGTTTGAAGTATCTCGCAAGTATCTGAGGATCCATTTTTCACAGTCTGCCAATGTGCTTTACCAGGGCAAGCCATATCTCGGCTTACCACACTTACTGCTTGTGAAATGTCTACACGTGTACACACCATTGCATACATAATACTGCCAACAACACTGGAATATGGTACATGTGCCATATACCTCTCTTCTTCCACAGACCTGATAACTTAAAATGAGCAGCAAGGAGTACTCACCGGTTTAGCATATTTCGTGCCAAACCTTTCCAAGACCTTCTCCAAGTACTTCTTCTGGGTCAGGAATAACCTTTTGGTTCCTCGATCTCTTTTGATCTCCATGCCAAGGATTTTATTAGATGCTCCTAAATCTTTCATTTCAAATTCACTTTTCAGCTGACTTTTCAAAATGTGAATTTCTGTCAAATCCTTAGCAGCAATGAGCATGTCATCAACATATAGCAATAAGTAAACAAATGAACCATCATTTAACTTCCAAAAGTAAACACAACTATCATACATGCTCCTTGAATAACCATGACCCAACATAAAGGAATCAAACCACTTGTACCATTGTCTTGGAGATTGTTTTAATCCGTACAAGGATTTCTTCAACAAGCAAACATGATCTTCTTTTTCATCAATTTCAAATCCTTCAGGTTGATGCATGTATATTTGTTCCTCAAGTTCTCCATGTAAGAAAGTTGTCTTAACATCAAGCTGGTCAAGTGAACACCCTTCGCCGGAAAATTACATCGTGTATGTAGGTCAAATTCTGGGTTTAAACGATATATATTTAACGTTGAACAATCTTGACATAGCTCTTCCCCTGGCGTGTTGGTTAAGGGTTTGCATTTCATTCGTATGGTTCTGGGTTCAAACCTCTGTGGCTTCATTATATTTTTTGGTTTTATTTTGAGAGAAGTCACATTTACACTTGTACACACATATTAATTTTAATTTACCTGAAATTCTTAAATGTTTCTCAAGTTTTTTAAATTTTTAATATTACAATTTTAATAATATATTCTTGCATCAAACAAATACATTTATTAATTTAAATTTTCTTAAAATTCTTAAAATATTTTTTTAATTTTTAAAATTACAATTATAATAATATAGAGTAACATATATAGAATAAATTATTTTAATTTTGAAATTTGTTATTATACAAATATTATGTATTTCTTATTTTTATCTAACATATAATGCACGTTTGAAGGGTGAAAAAACAAATTGGCAAACATTTTACATTAAAAATTTATGCTTATATATTTTTATAACTTTAGCTAAAATCAATACATGGTTTTATCTTCTTTTCAATAGAAAAAAAAAATTCTTTGATGGTGTGATTTGTGTTTCGTATAAAGCTAGAACATTTGTTCAATTATTATTTCACTTTATACACAATAATTAATATTTTCTTTATTATATAAAATCAATGCATCGGGAGAAAAATCTCGACTGTTTGTATTTGATGGTAACAAATGTTGGGATCGTTCATGGTACAATCGCAAGGTTAAACAAATAACATTCAACTCATTTATCAAACAAATATATATTCTTGAACACCCTTGATAAAATTTCTAGCTCCGCCATTGGGGGTGGCGATGCATCAGTTAAATTGAATCCACTTTACCGTTGGGCTATGTGTTACTATTAGTTTAGGTGGGGTCAAATTAATTACATATAGTGTTTTGTTTCATAAAACAGATTGAATATACATGTATATACAATGTATTTTTTTTTGACGAAATGGGTTCATATGAACCCACTTGCAACCAAGTAGGTCCGCCCTTGTACATGTATCCCTACACTTATAGGACTATGTCCCTCGGAACACAAATTTTCTTTGGCTGTTGTATTCTTGATGTTTTTTAAATTCAGAAATTGGGTAAAGTATCATCTTAAAGAGTACTAAAAATTGCAGGCTGCAATATAGAAAAAAATACTCTTAAGAGGGCATTTTATTAGTTTAAGCACATGACCATTTCTATCTTTTTCTGTCCTAAAGTTTCGTACAAACTAAAATTAGATAAATACAGTATACACCAAGAAAAAGAACAATTGAAGCTCACCAATAAAGCCTCATATCGTGTAATAGATATATAAGGATTGAATATGCTAATTTTGTTAGGGTCAGCAAAGCCGCGCAGCGAATGGCGGCAACTCTAAATCCCTACAGTCTCATCCCACAGGCACATCTTGACTATGAAAAGGCAGAAAAATAGATCACGCCTAAAAGTTGTCATTTCTATTAAATACGATATCATATCCAATTTAATTGAACTCACGAATCCAATCACCACGGAAAGTGCTACCCATCGCTTGTCTGATGATAACCTTACCTAACCATAGAGGATATCGATGATACTATCTCCTTTTTGAGATTCCCCTTGCAACGGTAAGCAATTATAATATGACAACTACTCTACAATGCTAAAAAAACCAGTCACACTTCTTCAAACACCTGGTGTATATACTAATATTAAAAATCATAACAATATAGAAAAGCCATAACATGAAGTAAATAGATGATTTATATATATTGTTATGGTGAAACTCATATGCAAAAGTACTGAATAGATCAAGAAAAGGGGTCAAAAATTAATGTTGCAACTCACCAGAGGAGCAGCAGAACAAAGGCAAGAACTGATTCATACTGCTTCAAGGGAACAACATAAAAAACATGAACTTCTCACTCTGATATGTACATAATCAAGAAGAGATCCAATTTAATGTTTTTTATATTAATTAATTTATCACAAATATGTAATTTTCCTGTGCAAGCGAAAATTAAAGGCGAGTTTTTTTAATCTTAAACACCCATATATCAATTTATGATATCATATCATAAGAGATCACCAACCAAAAAAATGTAATTCAGGACTCGCGCGGCTTCCAAAAATTTATAATATTCACAATTAAGTTGTATACAAAAATAATTAATGAAGTAAAGAAAACAATGACGGACGTTTTCAATGAACACCTCCTCAAATTGTATCCAGATTTCTTTCTTATTGTGTATGAATAGGAGATGAAGCAACAATAACACCAATTTTGATGCACTATATATGTTCAAAAATATGATGTTGTTGTATTAAAAGCGATTAATTTTGAGCAGAATATTTAAAAACATGCTCATCTATAACATATATATGTTGCTACTCTTCAGAAATGTCATCAAGAGTGTGTATTTTTGAAGAATCCAACATGTGTGTGGTAATAATTTTGAAGAGTCTGAACAACCTAAATTATATAGTTAGCTTAATTTATTCATCATTATCTTCCCCCAATCTCAACAAAACTACATTTTACACATAGGAAACTATACCACCTTTCCTATATAAAGTAAAAAAACTAAAAAGTATCATTAGAAAAAAAAGAACCCCATTTAACTTTTCAATCTCAACAGAGCATACCTAACCCAATTGAGAAATTGAATTAAAGGAAAACATAGTCTTCTAAAGTCATGAAAAAAAATAAAGATCATGTCAATGAAATAGGTTAAGTATGAATTCAGTCATTAAATTGAAAAAATTGAAGAGAATCAAGAGGAAGCTTAAGGCAAAAAATACTAACCTAGAATTGCTATAGTGTAAACAAAATAGTGCTCTTTTTAAAAGTAAAAAAAGAGAATTCGAGTGGTTGCTTCTAGTCTAGAATAAATAAAAGTTGTGTGTTTGTATGGTAATAAAGTGACTTGGAGGTATTGAGTGACACGTGCAGTAAGAAGGAGAGATATTTATTTAAGTTAAATGACTGATTTGTCCTTGGTCGTCCATCCTTCACATACATTTCTATACTAGATGAGTGTTGCCCGTACTAAGCACGGGCCCAACATTTTACACTTTAAAGTAGCGGCGGCATGAACAGATACACAACTATAAGGATTTCCTGCCATATTTATGCAAAAAGTATGTTTAATAAGTTTATGCCGGAGAATGTCTTCATAGGTCGTATAGGCATAACACTATTTTGTGTTCCTTCTACACAACCTGAACCACAAAATTACATACACACATAAACAATATATCTAGAAGGTCAAAAACAAACCAACAACCAAAGCTGCTCCCATTAATATTACAAATATGACATTCCATCTTAGCTAAAATGGTGCACTGATGACATTCCGTCTTAGCTAAAATGGTGCATTGACGACAAAAATTGAGCTAGCAACATACTAAACAATGACAAAAAACACCTACCTTAGGAACTCATTTGTAAACATCCTCACCAGCAGGATTATTAATGATAACTCTGGTTTTGGATTCTCTTCATCGTAACTCGTAAGCAATGCATGTCATCATACATGAAGACAATAATATTTTCGACAACTTTTTCTCGACAGCTGATACGCAAAAGGTAGGCACAATATCAAGAAAACTATGAATCTTTTAGGAATTTAACATTCACTCCAAATTAATTACTATTCAGCGAAATGACCAATGCGACCACATTACACAAGCACAAAGTTTGTACTCATAATCTGATTTAGTGCCAACAATGGGTGAAATTTGTAGCTTGTCAAATGAAGAGGGATAGTATCATGCGCTTCATGTTCCATAAATATTTGCCAATATAATGTCCAATAAATATTTTCAAATCATTTTAAGAATCTCCCGTAAAATTCTGCAAGACAATTGAAGCAATACTCCTAAGCAAAAAAGGGTATAAATCCAGTGCAATCTTTTAGGAGAAAAAATAGAACGTAAATACAGTTATATTGTATAGGAACAAACTTCTCGTGTCACTACTGCATTAGCAAAAATAGAAAATCTCAAAACTCTTCGAATGAGATGTTCAAGCAAGGAATGTCAGGAGTTACAAATAAATAAACAAATAACGCAAGAATTCAGATGTTAAACCTCAATAATGCTTAATGAGAATTAATTGAATTATACATCCACATTACAAGGTAAATCACAGAAAAAACTATTCATGTTGACAAATAGAATCAATAAATAGAGAAGCTAGAAGGGAAATTGGATGATGGAAATTCTAGATGGAAGTGAAACATGTACTGACAAGGTGGTGTTCATCCATTTCAAATTATACATGTCATACAAGTATTCAAAAGTTTAAAATTTCCTCTAATACACATGTTAGGCTATTATGAGGATAATGTTTATAGTCACGGAGATGTGTTTGTAGCTTCGAGATAGGTGTGGAGCTGGGATAACGCAATACATGAAACTAGCAGCTATCATATCTATGTCATCAAACTGATCAGATATATAACTCGTGAGGATTCCACCAACTACCCCTTTGACATCAAACAATGTTGATAAGTTACCTGATTCCTCGTTGACAAGTATTGTCGCAAAAGGATCAAGATACGCTTACATCATAGAGAAAGAAAACAACAAGACAACATATCTAACATGACAAACATAGAACAGTTAGCATGCTTGTGTGGCTAATGTAGTACGGCAGCCACAATAGAGAAATGTGTAAGCCACCAATAATGTGGGAATCAATAAGTTACAATGTATTTAGCAAAGAGGTGAGATTGCAAAATTAGAAGGCAAACATATTCATAAACAACTTGTAATTGACTACAAAAACAAAGGTTCTTGTCTATCAACATTAATGTATCAAGATCAAGTCTTTACCATATTTCATTTAAAAAAAGATCAAATCATCAACGAAATGTTAAAATTAAAATAAAAGAAACAAAAAGATAAGAACCCAAAAAACAGCTCTCAAGAAAAATAAAGGAAACATTGTCAGAGAGATTGTGAAGAAATATGGGCTCTTTTTTTTTTACAGTTATCAATACGATCCCAAATCCTATTTTGAGGCAATTCATTACAATTCAGACATAAATTGTTTAGGAAAATCTACAGTTACCAATGCAATTTCCATCATAAAATGCTAACAAAATCTATGAACAATTATGAAGTAATAAAAAGACTGAAAATCAAGATAAGAACTACCTCGTTTATCATTGAAATTTGACAGTCCAATTTCTTTATAGCCTTTATAAAGGTCCTTGCACACCATAATAAAGGAGTGAAATTGCTGGTCAAGGGGTTTGATGACATCCATGGCCAGTAATTGAGTTTTTCTTGCATTTACACTTTCTTTTCGAGAAGAAAATCATAGAGAAAGACAACAACAAGAGGAAAGTGGAAAGACGACAAAGGAAACGAGGAAAAGATCTCGAGAGCAATTAATGAGAAAAAAGAGCATGCTTCTAGAATATGCATCGGACGAATTTAATGATACACCAGTTCTATCATTCCTACTCTCGTAATTCAAGTTGGATGGTGACTTTGGTAGGGGACAAGAACTTAAGTTACCAATTTCTGAGTGAGAAAGTGAGGCTAGCATCACTTAAAAAGAAAGCGGTGGAGAATAAGATGAAGACAAACAAACTTCACTCAAAATCAATTACTGAACAAAGATTAGCCATATTTTACTCATTACAGAAAAAAATCTAATACATTTATTATTATGCTTTCACAATTGCTTGTTTATTTGAAGTCTATGTGCTCCCTTTATTAGTGTAGAGTGTAGATCAACGTCAACATCCTGATTATAGTCAATTTCACACCATATAAACAAGATTTTTGGGCATGTTAAATTGATAGTCGAAGCTAGCAACATTTCACTTTATTTTTATTTTAGTAGACACTCAAATGAAGAACATATGACCGAAGAAGTTACAAAAAATACTAACCTGTTGAAATTTCTTGAGTGCACATTTGAACTTTTCAGTGCCAAATATAATGACACTATAACCCCGATCATAATCCGTCAACAATTAGGCACACAACAACAAAAGTAACCTACAGTTAAAACAATAACAAAGTAAAGCAATATACAGTAGATTTGCACTAAAACACGTTGAAATCATAAATAGACTTACGCCGTAGTGAAATAAACTACAAAAATGTTGTCAAGATTACCACTCTGGGAAACAAATACCAAAGTGCAAAAAGCTCATGAAAGATTCACATAATTGCTTACTTTAGCTTTCGCCTCTTCCTTTTCAACTTCTTTTCTGTAAATTTTAGTCACAATTCAGAGTAAAGAAGGAAGAAGAAGAGGAAGAAGAGGAGGAAGAAGAAGAAGCAGCAGCATGATCTAGAAGCATGGTCAAAGAAAAAGACATGTGAAAAGACAAAAATACCCTCATGATTGTTTTAAATAACCAAAAATAGAAAACTATCTTACTTTTGCTGCACAATGTACCACAGCAATACTACTTCATGTTTCTATGTATTTCTTCTGTCCTTAATTACTTGTTCATTTTTTCTTTTTTAGTTGTCTCTAATTAGTTATCTATTTTGACAAATCAAGAAAGGATAATAAGTTTTTACCTATTATATCATCAATTAATTATTTTGAAAAAGGTAGAATTTTTTGAAAACCTTAAATTTTTAATTCATTCACTTCATAATTAATATGGTAAAATGGTAAACTCATTATGTCAATCGTTACTTTCTTAATAGGTGTGTCAATTCAAAAGTGGACAAGTAATTAGGGACAGAGAGAGTGGTAGAAATATAATAGAAACTAGATTCTTAAGGCCCGTGATATGGCCCAATATAATCGATTATTAATCGTTATTTAACAAATATTAAAAGGTATTTCTATAGCATTCTGATCAAATTTAATTAATACTGATCCTTGTAAAAAACTTAGTATAAGAACAAATATTCAAATAATCATCAAAGAATATAGTGCATCACTGAATTGAATGGCGTTGCTCCTTCTTAATTAAATATCTTAATTTTGAGTTTTGGATATGAAAAAAATTCTTAATAAGGAGCATTATATTCAAATGGGCCTTATTTCGGTGCACATTAGAATTAATCGAACTCCAATATAAATATCGAATACTGAATAAAAAATATAAAATGAAATTAACCCAAAAATATTTTTAAGTTTAATTGGTATTAACGATGGGTAGATTCGTTTTTTAAGTTGTAAAACACTCAAGTCTATATTTAATTATTTGTTTTTTACTATGATGACACAAATTTATTAGCATTCAAAGTTAATTTGTCTATTAGATTGAATTATATCTTATATAAAAATCATGAATCATTATGTATTATCATCTTGAAATTTATCCTATTCATTTCAATTCCCTTTTCTTTATAATTTGTTAAAAAGGTAATGTTCCTTTTCTTTTCTTAGTTCTAACTCCACATAACATATTTAAGATTACAAAGTTAAAAGACATTTAGTTCACATATTTTTCATTTGAAACCACAAGATTTAAAAATCATCCTTAATTTCTTAAACTTCATGCCAAATCAAATAGAGCAAACAAATTGAAATAGAGATTAATATTTTTTATTTATCACTCACACATAAACTATCACATGAAGTTCTATATATGTATAATTTATCTTAATGAACAAAATTATTTTAGCATGATACAATATGTGTTTTTGGTTTTCTTTTTACATGTACAATAACCTATAGAGATAAGTATTTTTGTTATTTTTACCAGTTTAGTGAAAAAAGTGCAAACAAACTTAAATGCATTTTCTCTTTTTTAAAAAAAAATATATTTAAAATTAAATGTTAAATTAACATGATAGTTTGATACATAGATCATTACATATCATATCGATTTCCTTGCCCGAATATTTTCAACTTATTCCAAATTTTATTCATAATTTTTAAAATTACTATTAGACATTTGCTATTTCGGTCAGCTCTTTCTAATTAATCTAGTTAAATTTATTTACTTTCTAATTAATGTATTGATTTTCATGTGTTGAGATTCTTAACTTCTTATTCCAGACAAAAGAATAGCAATATTAAGTAAATAATCTACTATGATTAATTAAATATTAATCTTAAAATTTAAAATATTCTATTATCAAAATATTTTTATCACTAATGTATGTAAATTGAACACGAAGAATACTTATTATTTCTCTTCAATATTTGATTCGCAAAATTTTACAACTATTTATTTTAAAATTTAGTGAGACTCTTAGTTTACTTTAATTTTATTTAATTTATCAATCCATTTTATTTATTAATTTTTATTTTTATGCTCCCTAATTAAAATATCTTTATTTTCATTTAATACATTTTAAATCATTTTTGTTTCGTTTTTTATTATTTTTTAGTGCAAAAAGTAAAGGTGTTAGTGTAATATAAATTGATTTAAAAAATGGGTCCCACCATTTTTAGATAGTACAGCTACTTATTATATTTTGGCTTAACCCATCGGTGACCCCCTAAAGTTGGCAACAATTTTCACTTAAGATACCTTAACTAGACTTTTTTCATTTTAGACACTTCATGTCATGCCCCGTTGTTTCATTTTGACACTTTTTTCACAATTTTCTGTTGGCCTTGCGCGCGTGTTGAGCAAACATATCCACATGAATTAAATGACCAATTATGTTATGTCATTTCATTTTAAAGCCATGTCATTAAACACACACAAAAAAATTAAAGGAAAAAAAAACTAAAGGTCAAATAGAAAGGGTTTTGACCAATTAAAAACAAATTATTTTGAAGATCATTT
>JAJOOR010039751.1:0-14376 GCA_036250505.1 Solanum acaule | reverse complement strand
CATAGGACTGTAAATTGTGGTATGCACATGGGCAAGGACTACACTTCAAAGTGTTGTCATACATTAGATAGAAAAGGCAACACTTACAAATCGTGGGCAATAAGGAAGCTAAGGCCACGCTTAAAAAGTGTAGTTGTATGAGATAGAAATGTTGCTATTTGAGGTACATAAAAGCGTTGCCATTTTGCCTTTTAGGCTACGCTTTTAAGCGTAGCTGAGAAAAGTGTTGCCTAAACTCTAAGGTAACGCTACTTTCGGGCACCCCTGGAAAAGTGTTGCTTAAAGTACAAAAGTGTAGCCTTTTATCAAAGGCCACACTTTTTGCTAGTTTAGGCTACACTTTACTGGGGTGGCCGTAGGCCAAAAATGGTGTAGTGTACAAACCCATTAAATTAAACCACAGCCACTAGGTAAAATTACCATTAAAATACATCTAACCTATCAGCAAGCAAGACTAACAACAATATTAACACATATTTGCTAAATCACACTCCAAGAATGGAGTTGTTTAACCACACATCAAGAAATAACAAATTACACCTAAAATGATACTAAAATCAAATGGGTATAAGAAATTAAACCTTGATTTAAGCAAAGGAAGAAGAATGGAAAAGACCTACTTCCAACTTGGGGAAGATGAAATCCTTCTCCCTTCAAGTCTCCTACAAAACCCTCTCCAAACATGAGAGAAATTATCTAAAAAGTACTATTATATTGTGAAAAATAATAATAATGATTCGGAACACCTAAAATTAATAAAGAGTTTAGTATTTATAACTATTAGAAATTAGTGCTGGCGGATAGTTCGGCGAGGTTAGTCGAGTTCGCCAAATGACTTGGCGACTCACCCTTCATCTATTTCATCACCGTTTAGTGCTTGCCTTCAGCATCTTCACCTTCTGGACCATTGGGCGGTATAGTACTACTTCGCGGAACTATTCGGCGAAGCGCCGACTGCTCCTTTCATCGCCGTTTTGATCCTCTTCCTTCATGGCTTTGTATACTCGAACAAAGGGCAGAGTCTGTCCTTTCGGCAAGTCACCAAAGATGCTTGGCGATGCTCAGGCTTCAGCTTCTTCGTTCTTTTGAGTCTTTTTGTTCCTTTTTGCGCCTAAGTGTCCATGCTTCCACTAAAACGTCAAATACCTAAAACTTAAGAGTTTTCATCACAAACAAAATAAGCATTCGAGGACACTATTTCTATCAAAATAAAGCCCTAAATGAGTCCAATTTGTGGACTCATCAGGGATTCAAGGGCAATGATGAATAAGTTTATGATGGGAGTGTCTAAATTAGTGGTCAATGAGTGTCGTTCGACAATGCTTATCCCTGGTACGAACATTTCCCACCTCATGGTGAATGCCCAACAAATTGAGGAGCAAAAGCTTAAGAAAGTGAATAGGGAGGTGAAAAGAGCTAGAACTAATGATGGGGACTTTTCTCATGCTAAGTCTGATGGACAAGGTAGACCTAGGACTAAACCAAGGTATTCCAGTCAAGATTCTTCCAACACCCCTAGGTTTGACCAAGAGAAGGGTAGTGGATCTCTATTTCCTATGTCTACTTGCTCTAAGTGTGGGTGGAATCATTATGGTAAGTTCCTAGCTGACATGAATGGTTTCTATGGGTGTGGGAAGGAAGGGCACAAGATGAGAGATTGCCAGGTCCTAAAGGTTAAGGGGAGAGAGGATAATAAAGTTGCTTCTAGTGGTTCGGATGATAGTGCTCAAAAGAAGAATAGGTTTTATGCTCTCCAATCTAGAAAAGATCAAAAGTGATCTCCTCATGTCCTTTCCAATATGTGCTTTATTCTTTAGTAAATTTCCAGATTTCTTGTCTTTTGTGACTTGTTATGATTGGATTTGAAGTTGTTCTTAGTCTGCATGCTATTTAGACAAAGTTGTGTAGGCTTGCTCCCAAGTGGGGGATAGTGTGCCTATCTAATGGGATCATTGTGTGCTTTATATGTTGCCATGATTTCCTTATATGCATGTTCATGAAAATTCTTAGGTCTTGTTAGATATGGCTTATATGCATTGTTCTTTCTCTCATGTTGTAGTGCATTTGTAGACCTGCATATAGACTACATGAGTTGAGTCTGAGAATGCCCTAGTTGGAGTTGAAAGATTTCCTCATTGAGTGAATTCTTTTTAAGAAGTAATGTGCATTTAGGCTCCATGAATATGTGTTGAACATGGTTTAGTTAGGAGATGTTAGTTCCTCCTTTAAAAAGAGTATACATAGAATTTGATGCATTTTTGGGTTGGTAGAAGTAGTCCTACTCCCTTGTGTTGCATGGAATGAGTTTAGTTTTGAATTGAAGTTTTCTTGCTTGGTTGTGTGCATATTAGTTGTACTGCATGCATAATAGGCTGCTAAGTTAGATTTTCTACTTTAAGAAGTGTTTAACTGTCATTCGAGGACAAATCTTCCCGAGTGAGGATATTGTAACACCCCGGAATTTAGTGAGTTTAACTAGTGGGTTCTAGAGTCTTCCGTAAGAGGTTTGGAGTGTAGTATGAGGTTCAAAACTCATATAAAAGATTCCCGTACTTAAAACAAGGGTTTTAGGGGTTAAACATCGTATGACCCCCTAAGGACCATCCAAGGGGTCCTTGAGTAGGACCCAAAACAGTCCCCAAATTTGGAAAAAAATATATGACCTACGGATGGCCATCTAAGGACAGTCGACCAAACCACACCCCGTAAGTCATGGGCGTAGGTTAAGGCCTGCCATGAAAAGCCTCAGGTGCAAACCACGAGACCAATCGACGGATAGTAGACCCATCCACGGTCTGTGGATGGGAGGGCATATGTCAACACAGTTTTGTGACTTTTAGTTTTAAGTTGGGGGTTTGCGAATTGATTATGTAATTAATTATGGGTTAAGGGAGGTCAGTTAGTTAGTTAATTAGCCACTATATAAGTATAATACACTCTTGAACTAATCACTTTAACTCATTCATCTAAGACCCCAAATTACTCTCAAGAAATTCTCTGTCTAGAAGCAAAGATGAAGAAGAAGAAGAGGGGCAGCAACTAGGTCGAATTCACCATTGATTCAAGATTTATTTAGGGCTTTGATTAAAGGAATGTGAAGCTTAATCATCTATGGGTTCTTCCACCCATAGAGCCCCCCATAGTTTCCCAACTTGTGAAATCAAAAACCCAATTCTAGCTAGGGTTGTGCTTGCATTGTGGGTAGTGTTTGGGTGTGATTCCAATCTAGTGGATATCACCCAATTATGATTAATTTAGATTTGTTTAATGATATTATGATTTTTTCATGTTATTTATATGGTAAACCCTAATCTAAATTTATGAATGTGATCTTTGTGGGTTTATGCCACTAGAGGCAAAGTTGAAGGTTCATATGTGATCTTCCAAATTCAATGTTATGTGTAGTAATTGATTATAGTAGGATCATGGAATCATGAATTGAACTAGACTCTATTGTATATGATTGATGTTGACTTGTAAAGTTAGAATTCAACCTTTATGATCAGTTGAGACTTGAATCACCTAGTAATGAAAGATGTGATCAAATTACCTTGAAATCTAGGTATAAAGAAGAGATTAAGAAAGAAACCTTGAGAGTAAGGTTGTGATCATGATAGCTAGGGATTTAGGGTGAAGCTAATGTGGTTAACTATTAATGTTAAGGCTTTGAGAGTAAAGTCTAAAAGATAATAGAAGTCTAATAGGTTGGATTGTGGTGAAAGTCCTATACTCACCTAACCAACCATATGAATGCTTGAAAGTATGAAGTGATAGAATCACTTGAACATGTATTGGTTGTCAAGGACACCCTTCCATGAGTTATGAGTGTTAAGCAGTGCTTAACAAGTAAATCTTAGGGTATACACTTGGCCACATGTGGATATTGAACATGAGATGGTGTGTCACACAAGAGAGGGTCTGGGCTCCAAGTAGAAAGAAGAACCACACCTAGTTTATGTGAGGACTATACAAGTTAAAAGGGGGAACTGTTACGTAGTATATTGTGTGTTTTCCAAAAGTTAGGTCTCATGAGATGTGAGCCTTCACATAGTTGAGTTAAGGTTCATAGTAGCAATCTCCATATCCTATTACTAAGACATGCTTGAGAAGCATCTCATAGTGTTCTAAAGCATAATTGAACTAAGACTTTCCTTATGAAGTACCTCATAGGGTTCAAGGGTATAAGTGGACTTAGACATGCTTAAGGTAGTATCGCATAGGGTCCATGTGAAGAAGGAACTTAGACATATTAAAGAGAGTATCTCACAATGTTCAAAGTATAAAGGGTGTTAGACATGCTTAAGTAAGCATCTCATAGTATCTATGCTAATAGTGAACTTAGACATGCTAAAGAAAGTATCTCATAGGGTTCAACCTAATAAGGAACTAAGATGTGCTAAGAGAGTACGACATTGCGTTCTAAAGTTAAGAGAGGAACTAGGTTCCAACCCAAGAAGTATTAGTATGAGGACCTAAAGGTAGTACTTAGCATGTATAGTATTATGGGGTGCTATGCATGCATTGCACAAGTATGACTTTGGGTCATTAAAATTAAATCTTGAGATAGGATTGTGCTATAGTTTCCCTTCCTAGTTCTAATAGACTAAAGTTGAGATATTCCGTTAGTTATGTGAAGTTAAGTTTATAATGAGGCCAAAGGAGGGTGAATATGACTAAGATGACTTCAAGGTTATGCTTAGTGTAAAGGGTAGTATGGGATGCCTTTCATGCATTGCATAAGTGTGTCTTGAGGTTACTTAGAAGTATGAGGCCCTCATGGCATATAAATCTTAAATAGTTGACCATGTATGTAGACTATGATTAAGATGACCAAAAGGGATACTTGGCTTGGGTGGTATTATGGGATGCTATTATTTCTTTGCACTTGTATGCTTTTGAGGTTACTTGAGAATGGTGCTATTATGGTAAAGAGGACTAAGAGTCTATTATTCTTATATGAGTATGACTCTGTCTTATGTTGACTTATGTTTATATGAAACTTATGTTGATGATTATGCTATGATTATGATGATTATGCTAAGGCTATGATGATTATGTTATTATCTCTTATGCTTATGTCTTATGTTGACTAACCATTTAAGATGCTCTTATGATGTTGTGCTAGATTTTATACTTGGTACATTTTGTACTAACGCATATTGCCTACATTCTAATCAAATGTAGGGTTTTCGGAGTTTGAGTTGATTTGAAGGCTAGGTTTCCAAGGATCAAGAAGAGTTGAAGAATTGGTGAGACCTCATAGATTTGAGGACAAACCCTTATTTCATTTATGTTATTTTTTTATGTTTTAGACATTGTATGGGATGCGTCCCAAGAAGTTTTATTCAAAGAGTTATGTTAGATGGTTTGAGACAAAGAGTATAGAAAGACTTCTGCTTGTTTTTATGAAATGTGACTTAGATTGTAAAAGTTTTAAATTGTTCCGTATTTCTATTTCTATTACCTATGTTATCATGCTAAGGGCTTGTATTAGACCCCTTCGGACTTGAGTACGCCGTGTTACGTCTAGGGGGTACCCCTGGGTCCTGACAAAACCAACTTCACCCACCTCAAACAAACCAATAGGAAATTTGCACCTCCTACCATAAAAAGCCTCAAAGGGAGCCATACCAATACTCGAGTGATAGCTATTATTATTGGCAAATTGTCATCCCAATTACCCTTAAACTCAATCAGACAAGCCCTCTACATGTCCTCCAAAGTCTGAATAGCGTGCTCCGCTTGCCCATCAGTTTGGGGATGTAAAGCAGTGCTAAGCTTAACCTTGGTACCAAGACCCTTCTGGAATGACTTCCAAAATTGAGAAGTGAATTGGGTATCATGATCGGAAATCATAGACATAAGGCACACCAGGCAATTTTACCATCTCTCTCAAGTACATCTTAGAATAGTCTTCCACCGAATAAGAATCTTCGACGGGAAGGAAATGAGCCGATTTTGTCATCTGATCCACTATTACTGATATGAAGCCATGCTGTCACCGGGTGCGAGGCAAACCAACTATGAAGTCCATGTTTAAGTCTTCCAGTTCCAAGTAAGAATAATAATATCTTGGGATAAACCTCCCAGCCTTAGATGCTCAATGTTCACTTGTTCACAATAAGGACACTTGGCCATAAATCCCACATTATCCCTCACTCTTGAAGCCGCCGAATTAATGTTAGGATTCATAGGAGCTACAACCTCTCTATTAGCTTGAGTCTCCAAAGCTTGAGCCAACATTTGAAAAGCTGACCTAACCTCTGTATTTATCGCATTCCCAACCAAAGGATCTATCGGAGCTTGAGGAGCTTGATGAGGAGTTTGAGGAGGAGCTCCTTGTTCCACATTCTGGCTCACATTCTTTCTAGTATTAGCCATTCGAGAAGAAATATCCCAAAGAGAATAAGGTAAGGATTAGAAATGAGACTTTATAGAGTTAAACTCTATGGCACGACTTAAGAGTAATGAAAGAAGTGGAGTTTCCTAATCATCTTGTAGCCTTTCATTAATAAATGTGGCTCGCTTCACACTCCTGAACAAGTCTCTACTAGACGTGGCTTATCAGACATCATCCTAGGATCATTCTTAACCTCGTGCTCTGATTACCAAGTTTATCGGGTACCCCCTAGATGTAACATGTCGTATAGAACCGTGAAGGACTCCATACAAGCTACTTAGCATCTCATAACATAAAGTAGTGGAACAATAAATGATAAAACAACATTTAAGTCCAGAAACAACTTTATAGAAAAGTGGAAGTCTAACTCATGTCTCAACATAGCCATCTATTACAATCGAAATGATAGTGCGCCTAGCCCATACATCATGTTCAAAAAGGAAATACGAAAGTGTAGTAATAATAAGGAAAATCCACCCTCGAACTGTGAGGACTTACCAAGCTCGAAAAGAGATTAAAGTCCAAGCTCTAGCCAGTAGAATGGAAACCTTGCATGTCAGACCCTACATTTGTGAGAATGTATGAAAGATTATGCATTATTACATATATGCAATAAGTATGATAACTATGCATACAAACATTTCCAACATGCTAAAAAGGACATTTCATTTCATGATATGCAATTCACCAAGTTAAAACAACATAGTAGAAATAGTTGAAACACATAAGTCATAACTTCATGGTCAATGTAAACTAGATCATCTTCAAGTCTTTGAACACATATGAGATACTAATTTAAGTAACCTTAGTTCATTAGTCATCTTGTTGTGGGAGAATTAGCTTTAACCGATATAGAGACCATGTGAGCTAAAACATGATTACCTGGTGTATCCTACACCAAAAAGGGTTATTCTACTTTCCTAAGGTAGAACCATGGACATTTAGATTAAGTGGATCCACTAGCTAATCAACGTATAGGGGCACATAGTTATGGGATAAGGAGATTGCTACTAGAAACCCAGCCTCTACTCCCGAGTGAGCTTCCATCTCAATGTCAATATCCACTCGCTGCTACGCTAAATTCCCATGGAATAGTATTTTCTTACTTATTTTCATTATCCATCGAAAGGCATGTCATTTTGCCAATCCAACTAGTTCATTAGGATAGCTCTTATTCATTGATTCAATTAGGTGAGAATAGCATTTCAACATAAGAATCCTTTCTATGTGAGAAAACCTTTCACATCATGGTTGTAAGTGTTTTATGAGAATATCCTTTCAAAAACACCACAACAACAACAATATTGGCACTTTACTCTCAAAGCACCATTAAAGCATTTACATAGGTTCATAAGATCATGCATAAACTCATACTTTGCCCTTTCAAGGTTCAAAGTTACTTTCAATCACCAAATCAATAATTCTAGCATTAGATAGGGATTTTATCATAAATTCAAGTAATTGCATTGCTTTATGCTTTAGATCATAAAACTCCTCTTTCATAATCAACAACCCAACTCAATGAGATCACAATTTGGAAAACATAGGGGTTTGCATGGGTTCATAGGGAAAACATCATAAAAATATTTTAAATCATCAATTCATGCATATTTAAACATAATTTAATCATTAAGATCAATAATCAAAAGAACCTATGAAGTTTGACGAAAACCCTAGCTAATTGGGGAATCCTACCATTTGAAATAGAGGAATTTAGGGACTACATGGGTGGAACGAACCCATAGATTAAATCTATCATACCTCAAGTCCAATTACCAATCTTCAATTGTAAATTTGGATCCTTAGCGTCAAACCCTAGTTGAATCTTCTTCTTCTTCCTCAAGTCCTAGATAGAGAATATTTGAGAGGAGATTTGTTTTCTTTTGGGATTTTGGGTGATGACTTAATTGAGTGAGTTTAAGGGTCTAAAATCCTTATATAGGCGATCTAGGTTTAAGCAAAATGACACCACATTGATTAAATAAAAACCAAAAAAGACTCATATACCCCCAAAAATAACTGCCAGACCTGACCCACGAGAACTCGACCGATGAACCGTGGATTGACCTACGGTCTGTCCAATTCAATCGTCCTTTGTTGTCAGAGAATTCTGGCCATTGACGATTGGTTGGACCATAAGGCATGGACCCACATACGGTTCATAAGTCCCTCCATGGTCCATGCCTGGACCATTTTCTGAGGTTGCTATCCACGGCCCCACCTATGGTCGGTAGGTCAACCCAGGGGCCGTGGTTTACCTTCGTTGATTGCACTTGCAATTTTCCCCAAAAGCTGCTATTTGCCTCGTTTCGAATCTGGGGTGTTACATTTACTTCACACCGAGAGGATATTGGGTTGGAGGATCTTCCATTAGTAGAGGTCGAGTCTCTAATAACAATCTCTTTTCCCAAACTATGTGCCCCCTTATGTTGGCTTAAGTGACGTAGCTAGTAGATCAACCTAAGTTAGAAGTCCATGGTCCTTACCTTTGCAAGTAGGATATATGTTATCAGTGTGAGAGTAAGACACCATAGTCAATGTTGTAGCTCGCATTGTCTCTGTCGGTTAATAGTAAATATCTTAAACGAACTATGTTTCCTTTCTAATGTTTTATAAAGATTTCCTTATGATTTCAAGATGCATTAACCATGTTTATGATTATGATTCTTTCTTAAATATTTTACTATGCTATCTTGGTCATGCATATCATGTTTTTTATTATTTTTCTTCTGATCATGCCGCATGTTTTATTGAATCCTCCCTTATACTTAGTACATTCCATGTAATAATGCATACATGTGCCTACATTCTTTCCCTAATGTAGGGCGTGATGTTTCCTCTCCCTCGTGGGTACTTTTTGATCATTAGAGTTCATAGACGTTGTGACTCTTTATGTTCTAAGGATAAATATATCTTTACATGCTTTCCATATGTTTTTTGTTTTAAAATCTTGTTGTGCAGTAAGGTTATGTCCCGAATACTCTTTTTTATGTAATATATGGCTTGTGAAGACGTTGATGTACTTCCACTTATATGTCAAACTCTTTGCTTCTTATGACATTTGTTGCTTTTCTTTATTATGTTATGTATATGTTTGTCAAGTGTGTGTAGGGTTTCTCAGGGCTTTATAGGCCATGTTACGCCTAGGGTGCACTTTGGACCTCTTATTTATTCTCTTTCGTTTTCTTAATTGAAGAAATAATTGGAAAATAAAACAGCAAGTACAAAAATGAGTAATAACCCCCAGTAGAGACTGGTACGATTCAATTCAACATTTTGTTCGTTTGTGACATATGAGATCTTAGGCTTGGAGGTATTGAGAAAGATAATTCAGAAACAGTGTAGGATCAAGAAAGGGTGTCAAACATGTTTGTTTTACAATTGTCACTTTATCATTTGGCTAAATCTTTAAGAAGATTTTATTGATCTTGTTTTGAAAGGTGCTTTTTATATATAGTGCAAAGATGGATACTCCTATCTAATGATCACACTAATTTAAGATGACAAATTCAAGATTAATAAAGAAACAACTTAAGTCATGGCTTGGATATTCTTCCCTGACTTATTTCCTACCTTTGATGTTAAAAAGTGTTTATACTCATTAGATTCAACACTAGGTTTCAAGTTCAAATGGAACTAGCCGTATTAAATGAAATTAGGCCTAGTTGTGCGTGGATGAAGGTAATAGTAGGCCTTCAAAGATATTTTCCTAAATCTGTTCTGATTGATATAGAAGAGAAGATGAAATATCAAGTGAAATTCAATCTGAGTCTATTTAGATTAGCTTTGATTATGTGACAACATAGTGTGTGGAGTTCGGATGAAATGGCGTGGAGAGGAGAACTGTAGGACTTGCAAAAAACCATTGATTAAAGATTTTGATTTGAAGCCATGTAAAAGGGATTATGTTCATTAAGGCCCGAGGGTTAACAAAATCCAAAAAAGGCAAAGCTAAAATTCTATCAAGTGGAAAGGTTGTGGGAGACCCTGGAAATTGGAATATTGTTAAAAATAATACTTACCACAAGACAAAGGACAAAACTGTGGAAAAAAGTTTGATATTCTAGACAAACTAGATGACAACTAAGATGAAAGCATATATGAGAGCATAATAGAAAAAAACAAACAAGCCAATACAGTGAAAGTTAGTAGAGGATATGAACAACGAAAAACAACATATTAACACTACGGAACACTAGGTTAACAAATCTTTTAAAATTGGTAAAGAGGGTAGTAAAACATCGGCATCAACAATGGAGACTGTGAGTTGTATACCCTAACAAGCTCTACCAGAATCATGTGCAAATAAACAAAGGACGATTTGAAGCAATCTAACTCTCATAATTATGTTTTTACAATAGTATATTTTAGGTGTGATGCAACAAAAAGGTTGTATTTATGGGAAGAATTGTATGAAGTTGCATATTGAATGGATAGACTATGGTTAATATGAGGTGATTTTAATGTTATTCTAAAACAATAATAGAAGATGAGGGGTCTCTTAGCACAAGAGGTCGTGAAGATATAAATTGTTGTCGTGCAGCTTGTTATCTTTGTAAAGTTCACTACAAAGGATGTCCATTCACATGGTAGAATGGAAGGGTTGGAAGTGATTGTATTTTTGTGAGATTTGACAAAATTCTCATCAACCTGTAAATGCACAATTTATTTTATCATTTTGAGGTGGAGCACCTAGCTAGGATAGGGTCGGACCATGCCACTCTGATTCTCACTCGAAAAGTCCAAAACAACAGAGATAATAATTCAGGACTGAACATGAGTCTTTAAAGGAGGTTGTTTGAAAAGGTTTGGTTGCTATAAAAAGATCAAGACCCTTTTTTTTTGAATTAAATGAGTAGATTAAAAAATTTAAAACAACTTTATCTAAATGGAATAGGAAGACATATGGATATATCTTCAAACAACTTATCATCAGAGAGGACATTGTAAAGATCAAAGAAAAACTTTTTGAAGAAGTTCCCTCTTCTGAAATAGAGTTTTAATGCAAAAGGTACTGACATAATATAAAATATATCTTCACTTTAAGGAGATCTTTTGGGATAAAAAAGTTGGGTATGACTTATTTGAAAATTGAGATATAAATACTAGTTTATTTCATAGACTAGTTAAGGGAAGGAGGAAGAGACTTCACGTGCAGAGAATTTAAATGATAGAGGAAATTGGTTTTAATGGGAAGGAGAGATTTCTATCCGAAATCATCAACTTCTTCCAAAATCAATTTACTTAGAATAGAGGTTCTACTTCCTTCACATTATTAAACCACATTCAAAACAACAACATCGATGAAGGAAATTCATTATGATGACATCTCAAGTTAGATGAAGTCATAAGGGTAGTCTTCGCTTGAATGTACAAAGTGCAAGTGGTCCTGATGGTTTAACATGATGTTTCTATCAATGTTTTTGGGAAATCATTGGTCAAAACATCTTTAAAATGACTCAAGATTTATTTAAGGAAAAGACTCATCCAAAATCCATCACTCATAATAATTTGATCCTCATACAAAGAAATATAAATACTTTTTTCTGATATGAGGCCCATTATCTTGAACAACTTTACTAAACAAATTTGTCCATGATTGTGCATGTCAGATCAAAATCCTTTCTACCAGGCTGATTTCGAGTAACCAATCAGGTTTTATCAAAGAAAGAGTCATAATTTAGAAGGTACTTCTCACATAATAAATTGTTACTAATATTAGATAAAGGAGTAAAACAACTAATGTGGTAATTAAGTTAGACATGGCCAAAACATATGATAGAGTATTTTCGTTTTTCTTATGACATTTCTAAGAAAAATGGATTAATATGATTCTTTTGTTGATATTTTTGGAGGCTGATTTCAACAATTAGTATTTTGTTCTTATTAATGGACTTATGGAATCTTCCATTTTACCATAGGTGGGAAAGAAAGAAACCCAGTATCCCCTATCTTATTCATCATATCATCTGAAGTTATTTCAAGATCCCTAGACTCTTTATTTGAGGATAGGAATTTTGTTAACTTTGGTTTACCCAAATGGAGCTCAAATCTAATTCATCTTTTCTATGCATATGATATGATTATTTTTACATCAGCCCATAAATATTCTTTAAGAAAAATTATGATCACCTTATAAAAATATGAGTCAAAATCCGGACAAAAGATCAACAAGGATAAAATTGCTTATTACTTGCACTAGAAGAAAACTACTAGTAAAGTACAACTTGTGGAGATGTGTACTGGTATGTAGAAAGGTCAATTTCCGATCAATTATTTGAGTTGCCCAATTATACATACAAGATAAAGAAAATAACATTATACATATCTTACCAGGAGGGTCAAAGAAAAAGTCCAACCTTGGAAAGGGATTATGTTATCCTTCAATGGAAAAGAAGTGTTGACTAGTAGTGTGCTACAAAGAATTCTCAAACATGTCCTATCTACCATTGTTTCTCCTAACTATCTCCTCAGTGAACTTCACATAATCTTTGCAAAAAAATTCTAAGGGAGAATGAATTCAGGAACTAAGCATTGGGCTTCTTGGGAAAGGATATGTGTTCCTCAATATGAAGGTGGCTTAGGTTTTAGATCTCTATTTTAAGTTTTTCAAGCCATGTATGCTAAATTGTTGTGGAGGTTTAGGACAGTGAGATCTTTTTTATCTAACTTCTTCTAGAAATAAATACTAGACAAAGCAAATCGCAACATTGGTTTAATGGAGATGAAGTTCGCAAGTGTGGAAAAATATGCTAGAATGTAGAGATATAAATAAGAAGAACTTGTGGTGGGAAGGGGGGGGGGGGGTACCTCTACCATCTAGTATGATAATTAGATTTTTCTAGGACCTTTATATTTGCAGCAATTAGACACATATACATGTCATGTTTTGACAGACACTATTGCGTCTTTTTTGGCTGGAGAAGGGTGAAACTATGATAGAATGGAAACTATCTTATAAGACTCGGGTTACTAAATAAATAAAAAATAATGCAGAAGTGAAAATAAACAGATTAAAGATAAGAATTAAAAGATATGAAAAAATTGAGGAGAAAATCCCCAAATTTCAAAGATGTGCTAAGAACCTTAATTGATCTTAGTATTCAAAAATTATCGGATTAAAGCTAATTTATAATACTAATAGAGTCAATTCAAGAACTTAGATAAAAAGTAATCTATACCCCTATGTCAAAGAAACTAGAGACGATAATTAATATGAGACTAATTATCTTCCTTAGTTTATGAATAAAAACCAAAGATATAAAGTTAAAGAATTAATCTCAACTCTTAAGAATTCTTCTTGTAAAGTTGTAAGATAAATCTCAAGTCGCCACGGACAATGGTATCAAGAAGAGAAACTCTCAATTTATAATAATGTTATCTTTCTAAAGATAAATAAAAAATCAACCTTAATATTAGGGGTGGGTATGGTATGATATGTACAGAATTACCATGCCATACCAAATTTTCTGATATAGTATTTTGTATTATGGTATTTTCTTTGGTATATGGTACATATTTATAAATTTCATTGTATTAAGTACAATATTTAGCATTTAAAATGACATACCAAAATACTGATTATCATACCGAACTATATAGTTACATAAATAATATATATATATAATACTAACAAATATGAAACCTAATATTAGTATTAACTAAATGTTTAGAAATTGAAGCTCAATTCCTCCAATCCTCTCAAGTTCATCTTCTAAAATTCTCTCTCAAGGCCCTCAAAGAAAAGCTAGAGGGTCAACCTCCAAGATCTCATCCTCTTGTATTTTAGGGCTTTGCTTACCCAAGGTACATGTAACTTCATTAAATGATTTCTTTTATCCATTGGGTCCAAAAATAAATTCAATTCCTATTATGATTTCAACCCAATTTTTTAGGGTTTCGTGCAATTCTTAATGGGTTCAATTATTTATGATTCAATTATATATAATTAATCTATTTATGCATGATTTGATTAA
>JAJOOR010039750.1:0-12078 GCA_036250505.1 Solanum acaule | reverse complement strand
GCCTTGATTTGGGAGATAACAAATTTATTCGGACAATTAATCCTAATTATATTGTTTAGCTTGAGTTTCTTAGCAAATGAGAGAGTGCTATTTTGTTTGATTAAACATGAAAGAAATTTATCAAAGTTAAGTCTTTTAAGTAATTTAATTCAAAGTTTTATAATATTAAAGATATTCTGTTATCATTTTTAAATTTATCTTATCAATAATTTTATAAATTTAACAAGAGATTTTAATCCTTTTTTAAAAGCATATTACCAAAAAATCTTGTTAGCTATGGACTATTTAGTGACAGATTAACATATCCTCATACAAACATGTGATGAAGAAATATGCCTTGTTACCCTTTGGTTGTTATCGTAGTGTTATGCTTATGTCAAGTGGCTTGTTTAGGGTGAAGCAACGTAGCATGATCTGATCACCATCTTTTAGCCCAGGCTTCATAGAAATAGAAACACAATTTTTTTTTAAGTTATATAATTTTAAATTAAGGATAAATTAGATTAAGTTACATGCAAATTAAGGTAATACTTCATCAATAGTTATTGTTGGAGAAAACATGTTTTCCATCTAAGAGAAATCGAATTAGGAGAACTTATATAAATCCCACTAGTGTAGGAGCTAACTACTTAGATACACTCTAATTTGTAATATTACGTATCTTACCTGATTTTAGTGCCTTCAGATATGTCTAGATACATGTATCTCGGATACATGAATCAAAATTATATATAATTTGTTCTAGATACCTTGTACATAAGAATAAATACCACTTGAAGATTCAACAACTTTCCCTTCTCGACTTGAGCAAAGGGACCTTAAAAAAAAAATCCACTTCCCAAATCATTGTTGAGCCTGGCTAATGTTTCAAAACTTTTCCAAAACTCTCAGTTTTTTTCTTCTGGGTACTCACTGGCATATAATTTCGTACCGCCTTGCCAACTCTAGCCCTTCTTTGTTATCACACGGATATTATGCTCGGGAACACCAAGACAACAACAATCACACTATGCGTATACTCGGGAAACTGATTTGAAGCGCAAACAACCATGGTCTTATCGTCATCCGGCCTTTGGGTAGATTAGAGCTTGATATTCCATTTGCAGCAAGTCATGCTTTATCTCAAGGAAGCCAAAGTAGACAGCTGTGCGACTTGGAAATCACAACCTCCTTACTGAAAGCAATTAAAAAGAATTTTTAGAACTCTTGGCCAATCCACGTATTGCAATTACAGACCAACCCACACACGTCTCTATATATATAGTTGTACATGTATGATTCCTGTATACAAGTAAGGAAATACTATCGTTTTATTTGACTAAGAAAGTGATTACTGCAAGTAAGAAGTTTAAAGTTCAATATATTATATGTGGCTCACAAGCGATTTTTATAATTTACAAATTTATATCAATTAAGAATGTATACCTGCATCATTCAGCTTTTCTTGTAGATTGGCATTTTCTTCCTTCATTCTATTAAGCTCTTCACTGTCTGGGATGCCAAATTGATCTTGCCGAGCCAGATTGTCATACGCTTTAAATGATATCTTACCACTCTCACAAAGACTTCATCTCTGCAACTACATATATATCTGCATATCATAAGGATAAAACATAACTTTTTATGCTTATCAAATTCCATATGACAAAAGTTAATGCAGGCTTAAGAAAAGCAAAGACAAAAATGCAAAACAACAGAAGAAATTAGCATCACATGACTGTTGAAAAGGGACTCAAGTTTTTCCTATCATTTTGGAAAACCTACGCTTACATTTGTAAATCTTTTCCTATTTAACAGACTGTTCTGGGAGAACTCCAAAGACACAAGAAACAGAAAAGAAATGTCAGGACCAACATTCATAATGATGTAACAGAATCTTGCAAGAGTTTCTGTTACATCCCAACAAACAGATAAGGCAATCCAATACCTGCCATCCAAGAATATATAACGCACCACAATTAGGTGCAACTCTATAAAACATTTAATTCTGGCAATGGAAGTTTACTTATTTCCTAATACTTCTGATCATTATTATCCATGATTATCTTTTCTAAAATTTAGATTCTCTATGGATCATAAAAATAAAGCTACGTGTTTGATGATAAGTACGACATAATTTATATTCTGAAAAGAATATTAAACGTCATTAATATCATGGATATACATTATTCTAATGATCACACATATTTATGTATAAACAGTTCAAAGCATAAACTTAACGTTTACAGTCAGTGACAAAACTGCGAAACTATCTTTATTCACTTACACTTCGCTGTCAGACCACATTCTAGCAACGGTCTATTCAATAGAGAATTACAGCAGAACTTTCCTTTTACAAACTGCGCTACAGCAGTAATAGCTTACATATAATGTTACCAAAATCCTGACAAAGAAAAAAAATTGCCAAGTTGATATCCAATAATCATTAATAAAAACTTGAATATCAACTTAGCAATTTTATATTTTTGATAAATGAATTGCTATAAACAAAAATATAAATGATGACGAGTGACAAATCTAAAAGGAAACTTTAAATGAATAAATGAATTGCTAGACACAAAAATATAAAATGCTTTTAGGTGTGAAATTTTTTGGGAGGCAAACTTTTATATTTTTGGTAGATAGGAAATGAACCTTGTGTATTGCACAGCTTTGAATTCAATAGTCGATATGTGCATAACTCTAAACTCACTGAAAACAGAAAGAACAAGATTTTGTGGAGCAAGTTATTTTAATTCCTATATTTACTAGATTTCGTTTTACAGTGTTCCCACATAAATATAAAGATTTTATCACCTTTGTTTTTTTTGGTTATTTAAAATTAAATTTATCTCAAACTGCAGATGATTTCTCGGCAAAAGACACTCCATACTGCTCAACAAGATCTTAAAAAAGGGAAAGCAAAGGGAAGTAAACAAAAATAGGAAGCTTATGAGGAAAAAGAAAAGCTTACATTTGTCAGAGCACCATTTGTTTTAATCATTTAATGCATGTATTCTCCCTCGACTTGTATGGTGAAGATATGAGCAGAACTTTCATGATGGCGAAAAATATTTCAGTCTACAAGATTTTAGAGAGAACATATGTTAATAGAGAAGAAAAGTGAGTCGTAAATAGTCAACTAAGATGAAGAGTGAGATTTGTCACAAGAATAAATGAATTGCTATAAACATCCTGCTGATATGAAGATGAAGAGTGAGATTTCACAGAAGCAATAGATGATACACACTAGTAAAAAAGATTGAACAAAGAAAAAAAAATTAACCAAAAAATGAAAAGATACCAAGGAAATAGAATAACTTACATCTATTAAAGCACCACTTGTTTTAATCATTACAGGCTCTCCCAATCAACATTTATGGTGGAAATATCAACAATTTTTTGTCAGTAGCCGTGGTTTGAGCAATAGACATCCACACTGCTCAACAAAATTTCAAAAAGGAAAAGAATTAACAAAAAAGCAAAGTGAAGAAAAACAAAAATAAAAAGCTTCAAAGGGAAAAGAATAACTTACATTTGTCAGAGCACCATTTGTTTTAATCATTACAGGTATTCTTGATCAATATATATGATGGGAATTTGAGCAATATTTAGCCAGTATTCCCCCTTGTTAAATTCTAGTAGTGGTGTGAGCAATGGCAAGCGGAAAATAGTTAGTTTAGAGAGGGAAGAGGGCATCCCTTCTACTGAAAGTGATTGGAGATTAGGGCAATCCAAGATGGTCAGCTCAGAGAGGGAGGAGGGCAGTGCTGATTCGGAAAGTGATTGGAGATTAGGGCAATCATAGATGGCCAACTGAGAGAGAGAGGAGGGCAGTGCTGATTCGGAAAGTGATTGGAGATTAGGGCAATTCTTGATGGTCAGCTGAGAGAGGGAGGAGGGCAGTGCTGATTCGGAGAGTGATTGGAGATTAGGGCAATTTAAATGTAGACATAGAAGTGAAGTAAGGTGGCAAAGATGTAGTGAATGGAGCTCATCATCGTATTCTAAATGTAGCTCAGAAAGAGAGGAGGGAAGCCGACCTTCTTCCAGCAATGACTGAATTTGAGGTAAATTACTAATATATAGATATTGAAGAGAGGTGAGGCTTTTAAGAACTTGACTGCTTAATGCTTTCAGATTCCTTACCGCAAGTCTTTTAATAGAGGAAGGCAACTCCCAATGTTGGATCTCTTCATCACTGCCATCATGATAGATCTCTAACTGTGTGAGACAGGGGAGTCTCTGTAAACACCACTCCTTTCGGCCGTTCACCAGTTTTGTGCATTTGTTGATCTGAAGTTGTTGTAAACTGAAGGGCAATCCTCCTTGAGGAAAGGACTCTATTTCTGGACAATTACGCACAACCAGTTCCTTAAGAGATGGAAGGAGTTCCTGCATACGTTCTGGCAGACATTTCAGCTTCCAACAGTCCCAAATACTCAGTGACGTCATCTGGGTCCCCCCAAATGCCACCGAAAGTTTTTCAATATTCTCACAAGAATAAATATGGAGTCTTTCAATCGCAGTAGGAATCAAAAACTTAGGAATGTTGTACCAACGACTTACATTCAAGTTGCGTGCTCTTGGGAGAAACTGATCAGGTGACATAACACATTCATGCAGTGCCAACTCCTCGAGAAACATGTTACAATAACTCATCTCACCAACTGGCTCCTCCAATTTCAATTTCTGACAAGAAGATACTGCTATTATCTTCAAGGTACTGGGCAGTATGCTAAAAGGTAAGGTAAGACAGTAACAATCATAAATATCTAATTCAACAATCTGCTTCATTCCCTCAAGTTGGGATGTATCCAAATTGAGTTGAGGACATTCTAAAATTTTCAATTCAGTCAGAGAACAAAGATTTTCAGGCAACTTCCCCATCAATTCCGGACAATTGTCAATTAAAAGCTTCTCAAGTTTAGGGAACTCGCCACATCCTAGTACATGCCATTGCTTCCACTCTGGCATATATTTAAATTCAAGCTCCTCAAGAGACTTAAAAGGCTTATTGGAGGATGAACTGCCATAGAATTCTTCCGTCACTTCTGTTATTCCATGCATCTCACTAATGGAAAGGAATTTCAAAGAAGGAAGTTGTCCTAGTGCTGGCAAAGAATCACAGTCCTCACAGTAGCAAAGAGACAATTCTACTAACTTAAGAAACGAATGATCAGCTAGCCAATTTGGAAATTTTGTCCCTCTATATCCATCGATTTCGACTTCTTTTATGTTTGTGTGTGGGCGTAGCCCATCAAGTATGTCTCTTTCAGTTTGTGAATTGTCAGCAGTACTGCTTTCTCTCCACTGCAAAGATAACTTCTCAACATGATTTTTCTCCTTCATTTTTGCTTTCAGAGCTTCCCTTTTATCGACCACATTTTGTAACTCTAAAACTGATAGAGATCCATACAAGTTCTCTACTTCACCCAAATCTTCCATTCTCAAACCACCTAGAAGTAACTTGGCTCCCACTAACACTTGGAGGCTTTTCAACTTGCTCAGATGTAGCGGCATCTTCAAGTGAGAAGTGTTGCTTATGTCAAGATGATGCAAGTTAATCAACCTCTCCATCTGCAGCGGTAGCTCCTCAAGATAATCACAAGATGACAGGAGAAGTGTCTCCAAGTTATACAATGAACAAATAGAATCTGGCAACCTTTTAATCTTTGTCCAAGAAAGGTCCAAAAATCTCAGGAGCTTTAAATTGATAAATAAGCGATCCAGCAACTCCACAATCGCATAACCTGACAATGATAATGCCCTTAAGGATGTCAGTCTTGGCAGTATGTTATGCAACACCCTCTTGCTTAGCTGAGAATAGTAACTGATATTGGTTGGTAGCAATGTCCTCAGCTGCTCTGATTTGGAGAGTAGTTTCAATTTCTCAAAGTCACCTTCTCGTCCCATGGAATAGGACATGTGCTGACTTTGTTCCAACATATCATCAGATCCTTCGTTCTCTTCCAACCTAATACAAAGTTTTGAAGATGCAATTTGGGCCAAATCATTGACAAGGTCATGCATTAAGAATTCCCCCGGTTTCCATTCAGACTCTGGGACCTTCTCGAACAGTGATCTTGATCTCAACTCGAGAAAGTATTGGTTACCTGAACAAAACTGCTTTACAAGACCATTAGCAATCCACAAATGAATAACTTGGTCTTTGGAAAATGGACAATCTTTGGGGTATATTGCACAGTAAGCAAAACATTGCTTCAAATGTGCAGGAAGATCATTGTAGCTCAACATCAATGCAGGAAATACACCATTCAAACGACTTGGCAGCTCCCAAATTTCACTTCCTAAAGTGTCTCTCCACTCATCCACTTTTGATTTAGAGCGTAAACTACCAGCAAGTGCCTTCAGAGCTAAAGGCAACCCTCTGCACTTGTCTGCAATTTGTTTTCCAACCTCTTCAAATTCTGGATGTTCCTCAGGATCCCTATTTTCTAGTGAATGTCGTTTGAATAAAGCCCAAGAGTCTTCACTAGACAGAATTCCCACGTAGATTGCCTCACGACCCATCATCATGGCGACACTCTCTTTACGTGTTGTCACAATAATCTTACTTCCTATATCTCCTTGTACAAACAGATTTCTCAAGTCATCCCATTCGTTATAGTTATCATTCCACACATCATCAAGGACAACAAGAAACTTCTTTCCCTTCAGGCTTTCCTTCAATTTGACCTGTAGCTGATTAAGATTGCCGTCATCCTTCGAGTCAAATGAGCCAATTCCTTGAAGTAATCCTTTCGTTATTCTGAAAGCATCATATGCCTCAGAAACACAAAACCAAGCTTTCAAACCAAAATGGTTCTTCACCCTCTCATCATTGTAAACCACTTTAGCAAGTGTTGTCGTACCCGCGCCGCCCATTCCAACAATAGGAACTACAGTTAGGTTTCCTCCACTTGCATCTTCAGACAATAAACGGTCAATCAAATCCTTTTTTTCTTTCTGCCTACCAAAGATATCAGATTCATCAACCAAAGAAGTTGAAGGTGTTCTAGTTTCTTGGTTAGTGGAACCAAAATGCTCCTTTAATCCAAGGTCACCAATTTGCTCTTGCAAATCCTTCAATGTTTCAATAGTGTCTTCCAACTTCTCCTTTATGTTAAGACAAAAATCATCACTGAAGCACAGGTTAAGGTCACTTACTTGCTGGTAATTGCTTGTTTCTGCAAGATTTTGATGCTGACCTTCCACCTTGATCCTCAAAGCTTCATAATTGACCTCTTCCATTAAGTTTTCAGCAGAGTCGACAGCATGTCGAAACTCATTAAGCCACTCTTTCACAAATTGATTTGATGCCTGCTTATTCTCTGCATCACTTAGCACAGCTTGAAGACCAATCAAAGTCATTCTCAGCTTCTTTAAGAGACGAACATCAGTCTTACGCTTCTGAAACATCTTGAGCAGCTCACCCTGAGGAGCAAGCCTATCAAAGAGAACATTCAAAGCTGAAGAGATAAATGCACCACCAACTGCTAAGCCAACCTCCATTTTACTGAAATCTGCAAAGCAAAACACAAAATGATTTTAAGAAATTTGAGAAGATGAATGTTTCTATGTTCAATTACTAACAACTTCACTTTACCTGTTGAAGCTAAGAGTAATTTGCAAACAAGAATGATCACTGATTTCTCTCTCTCTCTTTCTAGTAAATTTGCAAACAAGAAGTTGTAAATGGTAAAACTATGTTTGTTAGTGCCTATTCATTGCTTACTCAATTGGTGGTTGTAGAATACGGGGACCATTTAGAGAACAAAGACTTGTATCATTTAATTAAACATCAATACAAGGTTCAGCTGTGCTATTTTGACATTTTTGGCTAATTCAGCCAAATACGTAGATGTGTGCAACACACTCGCGGATAACATTACAATGTTTATTGGAGCTCAATGTTAAGTTACAGAGTTCCTTGAAGAAGCACATTAGCAGTTTTAGAAATGTTGATTGAACTTTTTGTCCTCTGCTTAATGCACATTAGCGGATAACTTTTTGTCTTCACAAGTTTTAATCCCCTTGTATGTCAAAGCTCTTTTCATTTAGTACGGACAAAAATCTTTCTCAAGGACATTTGATTATTTTATATTTAATTAGATTCCATGTAGTTTACCTTTTAAATCAAAATAATCTCTTATTGTAATTGTCTCATCATGTGTGATCTTTTCTATTGAACTTAAATAGTGCATTTATGCATCACAAGATTTTAATAAGTTGATGCATGTGTATTCTACAAAGTAGAACCTCTTGGATACCTTTAAGTTTGTCCATGACTTGTGGAGAATTTAATATTTTATAGAACACATACATTTTAATTTAAAATTATAAATTTGGAAAATTTCTTTTTATTTCTTAAAATTTGTGCTCAAATAAGCTAGTATATCAATTTTGCGATCATTTGCTCTATTATATATATTGATTGTTGCGTTATTTGTGGTGTAGTGGAAAAGGACATGAGGCCCAAGACAACACAAGTTGTGCCAAAAGTAATTGATAAAATTTATTGGTTACCAATCAACTTACCTACCCCTCTTAATTACACATCAAAACCTAACAAAAATTAATATGAGAATTCTTTTTTCTTTAAAAAAAAAAAAGAAAAAGATTTAAAGCTAATATTTTTGAATATGTTGTAATTTATTTTTTGTTTCTGCAAAAAAAATTGGGGTATATATAATAAAATTTACACGAAATTTAGTAAAAATAAATTTGACCATCAAAATAATAAATATGTGTGAGAAGGATCAAATATATTCCTACGTAAATAGTTTTTTCAAAAAAATAAATTTTAAGTTGATTTGTTTAACTTTAGTTAGAAGTGGGTATATGTGAATCGTTTGTGTAACAATAGAGGTATCTGTGAGCCACTTTTTTAACGAAAGTTATATCAACTTTATATGACAAAGTTAAGAAGTATATTAAAACCTTTTCTCTAGAAAAAAATAATACATGTGTTAGTTGTATTATATACTTTATTTATTATTGTTTTTATACATAATAAACCATTGTGTTAACGATACCGAATTTCTCAAAGCTCAAGAGAAAAATGCACCACTAACAGTCATTTTTTTCTCCTTTCAAAATTAAGATTTTTCAAACAACAAGAAGACAATGATAAATTGAAGCAAATTCATTACTTTCTCAATTCAATAATTGAAGCAAGAGAATAAGGATAATTTATTAGGGATGTAGAAAGGGGGGCCTAGATGGGGGACTCTAAAATAAAAGAGCTTAAAATGATAGATTTCTACCCAGCTCATTATAGCGTTAAAAGGGACTTACCATATCATAATTATGTTTACTTTACATTCTTGAAAATTTATTTTCTTTTGTTTAAATAAAAAAGGAAAAAAAAATCATTCCTAAAAATATTATTGCTGAACTTTAAATTTAATAGAACGGGATCCCTTGTTTAAAAGTTACTTTACATTCTGACATATTTCTTGCCACAAAAGACACCTCCAGCCCTTCTTGTTATCACACAGATATTATGCTCGAGAACACCAAGACAACGGACAATCACACTATGCATATACTCGGGAAGCTGAGTTGAAGTGTAAACAACCACGGTCTTGTCCTCATCCGGTCTTTGGGTACATTAGAGCTGGATGTTCTCAAGGAAGGCACAGTAGACAGCTGTACGACTTGGAAATCACAACCTCATTACTGAAAGCAATTAAAAAGAATTTTAGAACTCTTGTAATTACAGACCAACGCACACACGTGTCTATATATATAGGTATACATGAATGAAATCTTTTAGACAATTAATGAAATATCATGGTTTTATTTGACTACAGAAAGTGATTCCTAAACGTATTGCAAGTGAATAAGTTTAAAATTCAATATACCATATATGGCTCACAAGAATTTTTTTATATTTTTATAAATTTGTAGTGTCTGGAATATCAATTAAAAATACCTGCATCATTCAGCTTTTCTAGTAGATTGGCATTTTCTTCCTTCATTCTATTATGCTTTTCACTGTCTGGGATGTCAAACTGATCTTGCCATATCTGTTTATGCTAATCGAATTCCAGATGACAAGGTTAATAATCATCCCAAGCTTAGGCTAAAAGCAAAGACGAAAATGCAAAACAACAGAATAAACTAGTATCATAGGATGTTGTATTGCTACCAAAAACTTCTGATTGTTATCCGTAATTATCATTTCTAAAATTTAGGTTCTCTATGGAGCATTAATATAATGTTATTTATATCCTGAAAAGAAAATTAAACGTCACTAACAGCAAAGTATCCAAAACTTGGGTTGAAATGGGTGTTGGGATGAATTCTTCTACTCTGTTAATGTCCTTTGTTGGGTGTCATCGGAATTGAAGGCATGAAGATAGAAATGGGTTCCAGAGAATTTTGAAACCGTCAGTTTCTCTGTTTCGCTGACTGATGAGAGTGCCAATGAAGGAAATCTATTTTGCTGATTTATGAGAGTGCAAACTATTACTACAAAATAAGAATCTGGGTAACTAAAACACGAGTCAATCAATATTTTGTTATCTAACCTTGAAGTCATCCCCAGCAGGATATACTTCCTTGAGTTTCCACTAGCTCTAAGGTGTCACTTGAGGTTGAGTAATGGACAGAAAATGAAGGAAACCTCATTATCTCCAAAGTTCTCTGAATATCAAAACCAAAAAAAATGATGTAATAATGCAGTCACATCAAACTTGAAATCAATGAGGTACAACATTGCATAAAAAATGGAAGCAGGCTTCAAAGTCATTCTCAATTTTCTTAGATTTGAACCTTGATGTAACTATTATCAAGGGTTTGGCTACCTGATTGAGAAAGTGATCGAGGTTGCATTTCTTGGACCCTTTATCTCTGTAGAAGAGACGAAAAATGTGGAATAACTTTCATGATGGCGAAAAGCATTTCTGTCTACAAGATTTGAGAAAGAACATAGGTTAAGACAGGAAAAGTGAGTCTTAATAGTCACAAAGATGAAGAGTGAGATTTGTCACTGGAATAAATGAATTGCTATTGTGATGAATGTTCCAATGCAAATATAAAGAGAAGTAACCATAACCATAACTTACATCTGTTGGAGAGCCATTCGTTTTAATCATCACAGGGATTCTCCATGGATATATATGAAGGGAATTTGAGCAATATTTGACCAGTATTCCCCCTTGTCAAATTCTAGTAGTGGTCTGAGCAATGGACATTTGGAAATAACTAGTTTAAAGAGGGAAGAGGGCATCCCTTTTACAGGAAGGGACTGGAGATTAGGGCAATTATGGATGGACAGCCGAGAGAGGGAGGAGGGCAGTGCTAATTCGGAAAGTGATTGTAGATCAGGGCAATCCAAGATGGTCAGCACAGAGAGAGAGGAGGGCAGTGCTGATTTGGAAAGTGATTGGAGATTAGGGCAATTCTCGATGGTCAGCTGAGAGAGGGAGGAGGGCAGTGATGATTCGGAGAGTGATTGGAGATTAGGGCAATGGAAGATGTCTAGATGTAGAAGTGAAGTGAGGTGCCAAAGATGTAGAGAATGGAGCTCATGATGGTCATGTAAACGTAGCTCAGAAAGAGAGGAGGGAAGCTGCCCTGGTTCCAGCATTGACTGAATTTGAGGTAAATTACCAATACATAGATATTGAAGAAATGTGAGGCTTTTGAGAACTTGGGTGCTTAATGTTTTCAGATTGGATACCTCAAGTCTTCGAATAGAGGAAGGCAACTCCCAATGTTGGTCACTGCCATTATGTTTGATGGCTAACTCTCTGAGACAGGGGAGTCTCTGTAAACACCACTCCTTTACCCCGTTCACTAGTTTCTTGCAATCATCAATCTGAAGGACTTGTAAATTGAAGAGCTCTATCTCTGGCAGCCACTTCAGCTTCTCACAATTCCAAATATTCAAATACGTCATCGCAGATGGAAGGGTTCCAACTGCCACCCAAAGTTTTTCAAGTTTGCAACAAAACCTTATACTGACACTTTCAGTTGCAGTAGGAATCAAAAACTTAGTAAGGTTGGGGCAACGCTCTACTCTCAAATAGCGTGCTGTTGGGAGCAACTCAGGTGATATATCATCTATAGAATGACATCCCTCCAGTC
>JAJOOR010039747.1:0-10811 GCA_036250505.1 Solanum acaule | reverse complement strand
CTAACCTTCAACCTTAATACGCGACCTCCACTCCTTCCTATCTAGAGTCATGTCCTCGGTGATGTGAAGCTGAGCCAAGTCCTGTCTAATCACCTCTTCCCAATACTTCCTAGGCCTACCTCTACCCCTCTGCGTACCCTCTACCACCAGACCCTCGCACCTCCTCACTGGAGCGTCTGCGCACCGCCTCTTCACATGCCCAAACCATCTCAGTCTCGCTTCCCTCAGCTTGTCCACCACAGGGGCCACTCCCACCTTCTCTCGGATAACCTCATTAATTTAAATTATTTAATTATTTTTTAAAATACGTAGCGCTCAACCACTAATTATTTTAATTAATTAATAAGTATAATTTATAAACCCCCTCATTACTAATTAAACTCGTCCCAATTAAGAGATTGCTTAAAAATACTATTGTAAAGAAATTACATGAAAAATATTATAAATCATATCCATTTATCCAATAATAGTTGTTCACTATTGACTTGGTACATTGACCAAGAAACAATAGATAATAAATGTATTTTACTAAATCACCCTTATTAAGTATAATTCATCTAAACATTGAAAAATGAATGCTTTCTTTTATTCAATAATACTTGTTCACTATTGACTTTGACACTGCTTAAAAAACTATAAATAGAGTGTAATTTTACTATATTGCCATTTGAATATAATAAATACAATGTCTTGAAAACGTAATAGAAAAATAGTTATAATTAATGATAAGGATAAATTAGGAACTAACTGTAAAATCATTCATTGATTTTATAAAGGAGACAAGTATTGTTGGATATTTCAAAATAGTAGTGGAAAGCTATTGTTGAACGGAGGGAGTGATATTTAATAGCAAGGATAAAATAGAACAGCATGATAAATTATTCATGGTGTTAAGCTAGACAAGTAATATTGTTGGACATTTCAAAATAATATAATAACCAAGTATAGATGGACGGAGAGAGTGATAATTAACAACTAAACATATTTTTTTTTTTTAAAAAGACATATAAAAATTTAGATCAAATAAAAACTTTGATTCGTTATCTAAATCTATCTAAGCTGCATAAATTGAGGTAGTAATATATATTGGATTCGTGTTGATACATGCTCTTGTATCTAGTTTTCTAATAAAAGATCAATCATAAAGATTATTTCAATTCGACAATTTGTTTAGTCTATTTTAACTTGACATGAAATTTAAAAACTAAAAAAGTTTGAAATAAATTGAGTGTTGTTATAAAATAACTAGGTAACAAACTAATATTAATAAACTAAATTAATAAGAAGTACAAACAAAGGGAGATCATAATATATTCCAAACTTTTCTTATATCTATCTTTGTGAATGAAAGTAATGGCTATTTATAGCCAATGAGAAATATACAAACCAACACTTGGGCCATTGAGAAGTTATCCACTTGGTCAAGTGATGACACCTCTTAAATGGGTGCCCGCATGGCATCCATTTGGTATGTCAAGTGATGACTATTAAAGGGGTGGCCCACATGGCATCCATTTAGTTTTACAACACTCTCCCTTGGATGTCCATGTAAAAGGAAAAGTTGAAGGAACAAAAATATATATAGACATTCATAATACACATTGCTTGCTGCCTCATTAAAAACCCTTCTAGGAAAACCCAGTGGGACAAAATCTAGACTAAGGAAAAAAGAGTGCAGTGCGTATTTTACTCCCTCTGATGAAGACCACGATTCAGATGCTTAAGTCTTCGCATTCCAATCTTTTGCACCATCTTCTCAAGAGTTGAGGGTGGTAAAGATTTGGTGCATAAATCTGCTGGATTATCACTTGAACAAATTTGTTGTATATTAATATCACCGTTCTTCTGTAGATCATGTGTGAAAAATAATTTTGGTGAAATGCGTTTCGTTCTATCTCCTTTTATTAAGCCTCATCTTAGTTGAGCTATGCAAGCAACATTGTCTTCAAAGAGCATTGTAGGTACCTTGACATCACACTTCAAACCACATCTTTCTTTGGTGAAATGTATCACCGATCTCAACCATACACATTCTCTACTTGCTTCGTGAATAGCTATTATCTCAGCATAATTTGAAGAAGTAGCGACAATAGACTGCTTTGTAGATCGCCATGATATAGCAGTACCTCCGTATGTAAATAAATAGTCTGTTTGAGATCGAGCTTTATGTGGGTCAGATAAATAACCTGCATCTGCATGACCAATAAGATCTGCACTATCTTTGTTAGTATAAAATAGACCCATATCACTAGTCCCATTTAGATATCGCAATATGTTTAATTCCATTCCAATGTCTTAGTGTAGGAGAAGAACTATATCTTGCCAACAAATTAACAGAACTATATGTAGCATTAGCAAGATACATAAGTGCACCAATTGCACTAAGATAAGGTACTTCAAGACCAAGAGGTTCATCATTCTCTTCTTGAGGTCGGAACAGATCTTTACTCACTTCAAGTGACTAAACAATCATTGGAGTACTTAATGGATGTGCTTTGTCCATGTAAAATCGTTTCAAAATTTTCTCAGTATATGCAGATTGATGGATGAAGACCCCGTCTACTAAATGTTCAATTTGTAGACCAAGATAAAGTTTTGTCTTTTTAAGGTCTTTCATCTCAAATTCTTTCTTTAGCTATTCATCAATTGCCTTTTGAACCTCTTCTGGGGTTCCAATGAGTTTTATGTCATCAACATAAACAACAAGAATAACAAACCCTGATATTGTTTTCTTAATAAAAATACAAGGACAAATTGCATCGTTTATATAATCTTCTTTTATCAAGTACTCACTGAGGCGATTATACCACATGCGCCATGATTGTTTTAAGTCGTATAATGACTTTTGTAATCTGATTGAGCATATTTCTTGAGATTTTGAACTATATGCTTTGGGCATTTTAAGTCCTTCCGAAATTTTCATATAAATTTCATTATCAAGTGAACCGTAAAGATAAGTTGTAACCACATCTATTAGATGTATTTCAAGATTTTCATGTACAGCTAAACTGATGAGATATTGAAAAGTTATTGCATCCATAACCGGTGAATGTCTCTTCATAGTTGACACCAGGTCTTTGAGAGAATCCTTATGCAACAAGGCGTGCCTTGTATCTTACAATTTCATTTCTCTCATTTCTTTTTCGCACAAAAACTCATTTATAGCCAACCAATTTTACACCATTTAGGGTTTGGATTACAGGTCCAAAAACCTTACGTTTAGCAAGTGAGTCTAATTCTAATTGAATTGCCTCTTGCCATTTTGGCCAATTACATCTTCGTCGACATTCTTCAACAGATTTAGGCTCAAGATCCTCATTGTCTTGCATAAGATTAAGTGCAACATTATATGCGAAAATATTATCCACTATAATTTTTTATCGATCTAAACTTATCTCATCACCCGTAGAACTTATTAAAAGTTCTTCATTCACTTGAGTCTTAGTTTCACTGATCTCTTCAAGAATATCAGGATTAATCAGGCTTTGAATTTCTTCGTGTCATTTTTGTCTTTTGAACCCAATGGTCTCCCACGCTTCAGGCGTGTTTGGGATTCAGAAGCCATGACACTTGTAGATGGTCCTTTTGGGATGTCAATCCGGATAGGCATATTCACTGCATGAATATGTGACTTTGTTATCCCTTTTAAATTAATAAATGCATCTGGCATTTGATTTGCTATGTTCTGCAAATGGATGATCTTTTGGACATCCTGTTCATATATATGGGAACGTGGATAAAATGAGATAATGATGAAACTTTCCATGCAATTTCACTTTTAAGTTCTTTTTTCTCTCCCCCTAAATGCAGAAAATTTGTTTCATCAAATCGACAATCTGCAAATCTTGCAGTGAACAAATCTCCCGTTAATGGCTCAATGTAGCGAATTATGAAGGGTGAATCAAACCCAACATATATGCCTAACCTTCTTTGGGGACCCATCTTAGTGTGCTGATGTGGTGCTATCGGCACATATACAGCGCATCCAAAAATTCGCAGACGAGTAATATTTGGTTCATGACCAAATACCAATTGTGACGGGGAGTATTTATTATAATTTGTTGGTCTAAGACTAATGAGTGTTGTTGCATGTAAGATAGTATGACCTCATACGGTAGTGGGCAATTTCGTTTTCATAAGGAGTGGTCTTGCAATCAATTGTAGGCGCTTAATAAATGACTCTGTCAGGCCATTTTGAGTATGAACATGAGCAACATGATATTCAATTCTTATCCCAATTGATAAGCAATAATCATCAAAAGCTTGGGATGTAAATTCTCCAGCATTATCAAGGTGAATAGCCTTAATAGGATAATCTGGGAATTGCGTCCTTAATCTTATTATTTGTGCCAATAATTTTGCAAACGCCAGGTTGCGAGATGATAAGAGGCATACATGAGACCATCTTGAAGATGCATCTATTAGGACCATAAAATATCTAAACAACCCATTAGATGGGTGAATATGTCCACAGATATCCCCATGTATACGTTCTAAAAATTGAAGGGACTCATTGTTAACCTTCATTGGAGATGGCCTAGTAATCAATTTGCCTTGACAACAATTTTCAGGTTCCTTAATGGATGTCCATTTGAATTTTCAATGATTCGCCTCATCATTATTGATCCAGGATTACCTATTCGATCATGCCATAACACAAACATATTTAAATCAGTAAACTTCTGGTTTACGATTGAATGTGCTTCGATTATACTCATTTCTGCATAATATAGGCCAGAAGATAGGGTTGGTAATTTCTCCAAAATGTATTTCTGGCCTGAGACATACTTGGTTATACCAAGGTATTCAATATTCATTTCATTTAGTGTCTCAATATGATATCTATTTCGGTAGATATCTTTGAAACTTAACAAGTTTCTTGGGGATTTAGAAGAGAACAACGCATCTTCTATAACAAGTTTTGTCCCCTTAGGCAGAAATATAGTAGCTCTTCCGGAGCCTTCAATCAATTTCGAATTACCAGAAATTGTAGTAACATTTGCTTTTCTTCTAAGCAAGTAAGAAAAGTATTTCTTATCTTTAAATATGGCATGGGTTGTTCTACTGTCAACTACACAAATGTCCGCATGATCTACTATTGATCCATACAAGATTTGGGACATATCCATATTTTCTTCAAAAAAGATATAAACAAAGTAAAATATTACTATTAAACATGGATATTATACATACATTATTTATTTACAGAGATTAGAAACCATAGACATACCAACTAATACAAACAAACAGAAAAGGAAATTATCTAGATTATCGCAGGATCGTCACTGATCGTGTTTCCTTCAGGGAATACAAAAAAGTCAGCTATATCCAGATGCATAGGCTCAACATTATCTTTAGAGATGAAATTTTCTTTTGCATCATTATTTATCTTATGTATGAGCTCAACATTATCTTCAGAGATAAAGTTTGCTTCTGGATTATTATCACCCTTTTTCAAGGATGCCTGATAGAGCTGAACCAGACGCTTAGAATTTCGACAAGTACGCGACCAGTGCCCCATTCCTCCACATCTATGACATACACTTTCTGATTTTTTCTTTTGCTTCACTTATTGTCTTTCACCCTTCATTATACTGCTGGTCATTTTTTGGTGCAAGACGACCATCATGATTATAATTTATTTTACGACCACGACCACGATAGGAGCCACGACCTCTATCTCGTTGGTGATAATTTGCCTGATTCACTTTAGGGAATGACATAGAACCAACGGGCCGACTTTCATGATTTTTCATTAGTAGGTCGTTATGTTGTTCAACAATAAGAAGATGTGAAAGTAATTCAGAATATTTTTTAAAATCCATTTCTCAATACTGCTGCTGCAGGAGCATACTCGAGGCAGAAAACGTGGAGTTTGTTTTCTCAAGTTTATCATGTTCAGTGACATCTTCTTCACATAAATTTAACTGTGATATAATTCTATACATAGAAGAATTATATTCAGTTATACTTTTAAAGTCTAGTAACCTCAAATTAAATCAATCATGACGCGTCTGTGGAAGAATGACCAACTTCAGGTGGTCATAACTATCTTTCCACAGTATAATGGGGTCTTTAGTGGTGAGGTATTGCATTTTCAACCCCTCGTCAAGATGGTGGCTGAGAAATATCATAGCTTTTACACATTCTTGGCTAGATGCCTGGTTATTATCTTTGATGGTGTCTACCAGACCCATCGAATCTAGGTGAATTTTAGCGTCTAGTATCCATGACGAGTATCCTTTACCCGATATAACCAAGGCAACAAATTCAAGTTTATAACTATTAGACATTTTTTAGAAAAATAAAATTCTTACCCTTTTTACCTATTTAGAGTAGCTCAAATTGGCAGAGTCTCGTGCCGATAACGTGTTATAAAATAACTAGCTAACAAACTAATATTAATAAACTAAATTAATTAGAAGAACAAACAAAGGGAGATCATAATATATTCCAAACTTTTCTTATATCTACCTTTGTGAATGAAAGTAATAGCTATTTATAGCCAATGAAAAATATACAAATCAACACTTGGCCATTGAGAAGTTATCCACTTGGCCAAGTGATGACACCTCTTAAATGGGTGCCCACATGACATTCATTTGGAATGTCAAGTGATGACTATTAAAGAGGTGGCCCGCGTAGCATCCATTTAGTTTTACAACAAGTGTTGTATTATAAAAAGGAGTTTAATCAACTTATAAGAAGGCACCAGTCAGCAGATAAACATGCATGAAGTGATTTCGTTGGTCTTATTACATAATTGCAGCTTTGTTTTTTCTTCCAAGTCTATACTTCATTGTCCTCTGTGGGCCATACTTAATTTTGACATGACCGGACTATATTAATATATATATTCGAGATTTGATTTTAAACCAATGTTTATTTATAAATTTTTTATATAAAAGATAATTTAAAGTTTACTTTTTTCTAAAAGTAGCGGATATATGATTTATTAATTTGGAGTTTAAAGATATTTTAGATATTTTGTTTATATATTATTTTCTCCGTTCATTTTTATTTGTATAGTTTGAAAAATCAGTAAATAATTATCATTAGGTTTTTAATTTATTCTTATTATTAACTATAAATTTTTTTTAGAATATTAAATATATCATAATCAAAAAGGGTAACATAGAAAATTTATCATTTTATTAGTGCGAACTGGGAAGGGAAACATGGACAAATAAAATAGATGGACAAATTATAATTTTCTTTTTTGATAAAATGGAATAATTTTTTTTTTGAAAAAATTTGATAGTTTTTTATAAATTACTAAGTTTTCACATTTATAAGAAAGTATACAATACAAAATAAGAAATCTAAGTAACATCACTTAAAAATATGACCGACTTAAATCATGTTCAAACGATCCTTATTATCATATGGCCTTCAGTTATTTTGTTTGATTTAATTATACTAAAATTTTAATATAGAGATTATAGTAAAGGAATTAAATATAATATACTGATGTTTATACATTATGTTTTCTCAAAAGCTCGTCGCAATATTAGCCCAGAAGGTACATACTTATTTTTATAAAATGTTTACGTGAATTAATACCATGTGGCTCAGGCATCCGAATTTCCCTAACTTAGTTAGTAGCAACTGAAAAAATAATGGAAATTATAACAATGCCCTAGAAAGATTCACTACAGCTTTAAAAGTGTGGAATAAACATATCTTTGGTAATATCTTCCATCAAAAGAAATCTATCCTAAATAGAATTAATGGGCTACAAAATATGGATAGCACACAAAAAGTTCACCACCACGTACATGGAGCTGGAAAACATGCTGATAAACGATTACAATGAGATCCTAAAAAGAGAAGAAGACTTCTGGAAAATTAAATCTAGAGTCTTATGGCTAAATGAAGGGGATGCCAGTACTAAAAATTTTCACGTTTGGACTACTAATAGAAGAAGGATAAATAATATCCTGGGACTAAATGACGCGGTAGGAAATTGGACGTATGATCCAAACATCATCAACAATACTATAACTCAATACTTCAAAAATATTTACACCACGGAATTGGATAGGAGCTATTGATCTACCCCTACTACATGCAAAAACACTCTATCTATAGAAGATAAGGCTAATATAGGGAGACCCCTCGAAAAAGACGAAATTAAAAACACCATTTTTTCTTTCAAACCTCTTAAATTTCCTGGTCCAGATGGACTGCACCCTTTATTCTTTCAAAAATATTGGGAGGACACGAAAGAATCTGTGGTTAATACGTGCATGAAATTTTTTCGAACACACACTGTTCCCAGTGAACTTAACAAAACCTTTATATGCCTTATTCCAAAAAATAAAAAATCCAGAACAAATTAATCACTATAGACCTATTAGTCTTTGTAACACTATATACAAAACTATCACAAAAGTCATAGTTAATAGAATCTGACCTTATCTAGATAATAGTATCATCCCCCACCAGTGTAGCTTTATTCCTGAAAGACGTTCGGTGGATAACGCTATAATTGTCCAAGAAGCCATTCACTCTTTTCAAAAAACTAAAGGCAAATTTGGTAAAATGCTTTTAAAATTCGACCTTGAAAAAGCATTTGATAGACTAGAATGGTCGTTCATAAAGCAATCTTTAATGATCTTGAATTTTTCAAATAACATTATCGACATTATTATGTCTTGCATATCCACCTCTTCCATCTTTATACTAGTAAACAAGAGACCTACAAACTACTTCCTTCCGACTAAGGGTATTAGGCAGGGAGACCCTTTATCACCATATATTTTCATCATTGGTATGGAATCCCTTTCTAGACTAATTAGTTACGCCACTCAAGAGCGCCTTTGGCAACCTCTAAAAATTGATAAAATAGGCCCAACCGCCCAACCATCTCGCAGATCTTATTCGCAGATGACATTATCCTTATGGCAAAGGCGGATATTACTATCGCCTCCACGATCATTCACATCTTCAATATCCTCTCTTTACAATCAGGGCAAAAAATAATTTTTCAAAAATTCACTTTATACTTTTCCTCAAATGTAAACGTCAAGGATAGAGATGAACTATCCTCCCTTATGAATATTCACCAAACAAATAAGATATGAAAGTATTTAGGGTTTCTGATCGATCACAAACCACCACCCTAAAAGTTCCGACTACCAATATATTATAGACCATATGAATAATAAATTAAGCGGTTGGAAAACTAGGTTCTTAAACTTAGTAGGTAGGACTACCTTAATTAAATCGGTTCTTTCCACCATTCCTACGTATGTAATGCAATGTAACCTCCTTCCGCAATCAACCCTTAATCATATAGATCGCATTCAAAGAAACTTCTTGTGGAGTTCATCGCTAGAAAAAAGAAGACTTCACCTTGCTAATTGGGATTTGGTAACTACCTCTACTGATAAAGGGGGGCTAGGACTTCAAAAAACTAACAGAAAAAATTCGCCCTTTTGGCAAGTTTAAATTGGAGGTTTCTTACAAAAAAGGGGTCAACTATGGAATAAAGCACTTTCAACAAAATATAAGAACAGATGCCTAACATCCAAAATTCACTGCTATCCATACGACTCCTATATTTGGAAAAACATTACTAAAACGTCTCAACTTTTCCAGGAAGGAGTTTCTTGGAATATAGGAAATGGGAATAAAATATCGATTTGGGAGGATAAATGGATCGAACGAGTTTGCACCCTTCGACAAGCAGTACAAGGACCAATAAATAAATCAGATCGAAATCTCTGAGTAAATCATTTACTAAAAAATAATACTCCCTCCGTCCCATTTTATGTGGCACCATTTCCTTTTTGGTCAGTCCCAAAAAGAATGTCACATTTCCTTATATGCTAAGTATTTAAAGGTACAATTCCTCTATTACCCTTGTTGGTCCCACTTAATCTTAAAGATAGTACTCTAATACATTTATGAGGAGAGAGAAAAGTGAGTCTACTTTTTAATATGACTATTTTTTGAAGGGGCAATTTGGTAAACATTTCAATGTCTTCATTTATTTCTTAAACTCTGTGCCCGGTCAAATGTTGCCACATAAAATGGGACGGAGGGAGTACATGGGATTTCTCACAAATTTCTTTCGAAATCCCTGAAAATATAAGAAATCGTATTATAAGTACTAACACTCAACAATCAACTAACACAAACGCTGACACTTTCTACTGGAACAAAAATAGTGACGGAAATTTTATATTCCTAACTAATACTAACATCACAACCATAAACTTCAATCATGATTAGGTCTGGAAGATTAAATCAGTAAACAAACTAAAATTCTTCTTGTGGTCTATACTCTCAAATAAGATCCCGACCTCCTCGACATTATAGGAATATTATCACCTCTAAGAATTGTCGCTCCTGTCCAAATGTCAAAGAGGACACTAAACATATTTTTTCAATTTTCCCTGATGCACAATTCATATGGAAAAAATTCAACATATCAATCAACAACTTAGATTTTCATGAGAATATGCACCAGTTGTGTACCTCCACAAAACATAGTACCCTAAACAACCACCACAAGGTGCCTATATCTATGCTCGCACCAGTCATTCTTTGGAATATCTAGAATATTTGGAAACACTAAGCTCTATAAAACCAAAACATCAGTAGGTATCCCGGTACCATCTAGAATATTAATTTTCAACCCCTCCCCCCCCCCCGAAAATAATTATGAGACATATGGTTCCAGTGGCTTGGCATAGACCCCCCCAGAAATAGTATCAAAAATAAAACATTTATAGCTCCTTTGAACAAAACACTACTAATGGAGGCACAGGAGGGGGGGGGGGGGGGTGTAATAAGAGATCATT